>VXBA01001882.1:391574-609810 GCA_013399895.1 Serilophus lunatus
ATTTCCTTTAAACGTAAGGAGAGAGAGTAATAACAGACGTCAGATTAAGTGAGTTAACAAGGTCACAGAACCTTTTGCTCAGTATGTGAGTTTTTGAAGTTTTGTGTAGCTTTTACATAGATGTAATTACTGTAAGAGGAAAGGAGGAGAGACAACACCAGCAACATTTATACAAATAATAGGTCTCTTAGATAAGAGAGTTCAAAAATCTCCTTTATCCTGGAAACTGTGTTACTAACTATAAATAAAGATCCTGTCAAAAGCACAGGGAACAACCAATTTAGAATATGTTGCAGATATTATTTGCAGCACTCATTTTAACCTGACAGATACCAATTCATCAGATATTCAAAATAATTTTTAATTACTATAAATATTACTACATTACTAAATGTTACAAAATTATTACTATAATTCAATTTTGTTACCAAATCAAATTTCCCAGCTATTTCTCACTCTCCTGTCCCCAAGACCCAACTAATGCCCTGCATGTTTAATTTGTGCTCTTCATCCTTTGTGCATTACCAATATTCATAAATATTCAACAGACAAATTTCTCTTCCGCTATTACCCTTATATTTTTCCTTTGCTTACATCTGCACAACTCCAGTGCCTTCACAGCATATCCTCAGATACATCTGTGCAATATTGCTGAGGATAACAGCCATGCCATGCACATTTTATTCAAGAAAAGGCAGAAATGTAAGTCACTCTCCCTTGAAATTATTAACTCAAAGATGTAAGAACAAAAAAAATCTGATCCCAATAAAAAATAATCAGAATGCTGGAGCACTGCTCCAATGAAGACAGGCTGAGAGAGTTGAGGCTGTTCAGCCTGGAGAAGAGAAGGCTCCATGGAAAATTTGGAGCAACTTCCAGTACACAAAGGGGATACAAGAGAGCTTGAAAGGGACTTTGTGCTGGGGCATGTAGTGAGAGGATGAGTGGGAATAGCCTTAAACTGAAATAAGGCAGGTTTAGATTACATATTAGAAAGAAATTCTTCACTGTGAGGGTGGTGAGACACTGGAACAGGTTGTCTAGAGAAATTGTGGATGCCTCATAGTCAGTTTAGATGGGGCTTTGAGCAGATTGGCCTAGTGGAAGGTGTCCCTGCCCATGGCAGGAGGTCTGGAAGTAAAAGATCTTTAAGGACTTTTCTAATCCAACTAGTCTATGATTCTATGATTCTAGAAATGTCAGTTATTACATCATTTATTCATATCAATCCAATGCAATCAAGCTATGCTCAAAACCATAAAATGCTGCAGAAGTATAGCATAAAGAGATTCATTTTTGTTCTCTATCAACTGTAAATAACATCAGGGTACCTGGGTAGGAGTAAATAATTTATTTCTGGGATTGAAGGGAGATTCAGTGAAAATTAAATCTGTAGCAAAATAAAACACAGGAACTATCGATAACTTTTTAACTTCAAGTTATCACTGTGATTTATCATAGTGAATCAAACACAATCAGCAAGCAGAAACAGGGTTGCAATCAACAGACATCTTGCTGCCAAACAATTTGAAGAATTCACATCGTAAGGCATACAGGTGTATGATAAACCATCTTGGAATCTTTTGCATCTCTGCCAGACAGATAGAAATTTTAGAATTATTATTCTTTTTTCCCCCTAAGAGCTGCCTGGTACAGAGAACTGTCTTCATTTTAAAAACAAATCAAGTTTGAAAGTTCAAACCTGTATCAGTGCTTGCTGCCAACACATAGAAGTGAGGAATGTAAGAGATAGTCACAGCAGTACAGTAAGGGGGGGAATGTAAAATTGCTCCTTTTTGTTCACCCCCAGCATTCCAAGTGCTGGATCCTAGACTGCCATGGAAACCTCTGCTGAGTCAGGCAGAGGAAAGCAGCTGCTCTCAAGCTACATGGGACATATCATCTTCTCACACATCAGCAGAAATCTACATTCATCCCTTTGTCTTTGTTGATCTTAGATCTTATTTTGGTAGTCACAAAATTCCAGAGCTGGCTTGTAAAAAAGGTCACATTTTTAATAACTGCAACCATCTCCTAATATTTTATCATGGCAGTGTTTTATCCAGAGGAACTTTTTAAAATATTCAGATTCATGTGAAATACATGTCTGTGTCCACAGACCAGACAGATTTCAAGTTTTAAAAACCATACCCAGACTTCATCAAGACATCATCCTACTGAACTTGCTGACTGCACTGTCTACAGTCAAGATGCTCAGAGCTGCCAATATAGGAGATATAACCCAGCATCTGCAAATCTTAAGGTTCGTTTTATGAGCGTATAGAAAAAATCTGCCACTAATGAGGGGAGAGGAGAAGTGATTTAATTAGTTTTCTCCTATAATTATAGGAAAGTTCAATAGGTGATCTTTATTTTGATGAGAGGATTTCTTCTCCTTCATAACAGCTCTTCGTTTCAACATTCCATCACCAAATGCCCATGAAACACTTTTAAGAGCGGTATATAAAAAAAGGCTTCTCTTATTCTTTCATTCTCAAAATATCTAATGTCTATTGTCAAAGGCTGTGCTTTTAAGCCATTCAACAGAAACTATTTATCTGCCTATACATTAGATATCTAAGAAAAAATTACTGTATGTTTGGATCTCTTATACAAAGTCAATGCATTACACTTAACAGTTATTGGGAAGAGATCAGTTCTGCAGTAGTGAAGAAATTCTCAGGATTGCTGTTTTGTTGGAATACATCCATGTATAGGGTAAAACCCATGAATTTTTCTAACTTAGTACACTATCTTTCTGGGAGAAAGTATGAAAAAATATCATACCCATATAAAATTAGAGGGAAAATGTAGGCATCACTATATACAGTACTTTCAATTAATTGGAATTCACCAAGGACCTCAGGTGTTGTTCAGTATTTTCCCTACTCAAGATCAGACCTTAAATAAATTATAGGGTACTTAATAATGGCACATGATGATCAGCTCTATGTCTCATCCAGCTTTATGGATCATCACCAAACTACTAGAAGTAAGATCAATTTAATTGCAAAGTTTATAGTTGACTTACTTATTAATCCTCATTTTCAGAGCTCCTATATGTCTGACTGCTGTATTAGTCAAAAGCCCCAGGCATGTCATGCCAGACTTCTTGGATTAAATTGGTCTTAAGACAACAAAATGAAATGCAAGAAAAGTGATCCCTTTCCATGCGGAATACTTTCTGGTCACACATGTTTAGACACAAAACATTATCCCCACTTTACACCTCCTCTTTTTCTCTAAATTCTGGATGACTAGGAAACTCACATGCTTTGATGACAGCATCACTGCAGGTAAGTACTTCTAAGACACACCTTTAGTGATAGATTTCATCACATATAGACATGCACACACCTCTGACAATCTACCTAGCCCAGTAATGTTTCCAGAAGTGTCCACCTGTGGAAATATCAGGAAAAAGAGGATCAGAGCATGCAGCTATGGTCTTTCACCCATAATATTCTGTTTGCCTCCATCTTCTTTCAGATTTATTTTCTAAGCACTACTTCAATCTGTCCATAAACCTACATAAATGTTTTGCAAACACAGCATCTTTTGGCAAAAGTCATAAAACCTGTTGTATGAAGAATCAATTCCTTTTGTTTGTTTCGAAAAACTATAAGATGATAGTAGAGAAGTAACACCTTGTACTGGAAAAAACATGAATAGATCCCTATCTAGTTTTTCTCTGGCACTCGTTATTTTGCTGATCTTTATCATACTCATAAACTTTCAGGTTTTTATGCTAAGGAGATCCAACTCCAACCTACTCAGCTGTTGCTTATGTGAAAGTTGCTCTACATCTTTGTTCAGTCTTATTGTCTCTTGTTCTTTCTTTTGGGATAGCCAAAGATGAAAAATATTCAAAATATATATATGCTTATTTGTGATTTTTTTTGTTTTTTCTTTTTATCTCTTTTCCTAAAAATTCTTCAGATTTTATTTGCCCTTTTGACCACTGGCAAACCCTGAGCTCTTGTTTCCATAGAACTACTGTATCAGTGAGGTTAAAAGAATTACAGAAGCAGTTCAGTGTATTTTAAATCTGTGAGACTAAACTAAATGTCATTATGTGTTAAGTAGTTATGATAAAAACTATATGACTTACATAGTAGAGCTTTCATTGTTGAATTTATCTGTTGTTTCAGAGATGGAAGAGAGACATTGAGCCACAAGTTACCATCTACAGCAGCCGGGATATGGAATATTCATGGCTGGCTATATTCACATGTGGCACAGTGAAGAAGATAACGTAGCATTAGACTTCCCTATAATTAATAGAATGTCTTGTAAATGATACATTGCTTTGATACATTTGTACAGTTATATGGTATCCACATCTACAACTGCACTGGCTGTATTTTCTATACAAAGTCCCAAGAGCTCATTTTTACCTCTTTACCTTGAGACATCTGAGGAAAACAACAGCACTTTTAGCAGTTTGGAATTCTTAGAGGTTCATTGTCTGATGAAACAAAAGATCAGACAAAAGTAGGGAGAGAGCCTAAGAAATTCAATCTAAAAATTTCAAGTGTTTGCTTGTGTGGTAAAAACCGGTAGCATAAGAGCCACACTGTCACATTAACAAGGCAGGGGATGTCTTGATGTGAGTAATTTGCTGGGTGTTGCAGGACTGTGCTGGTAGTCACTGGGTTCCTACATGCTGCAAATACTGGTTTCTTCCTTAGTTAAAAAAATCTACTCACTCCAGAAACTCTTTATACCTGGATTCAACACTCTGTTGCACCAATCTGTATTCACAGTGCCAGAATCTCCCATTTTACACTCATATGTTTTGTTTTATATAACAAAGGCATAAATTTATGCTATTGGTCTTTTGAATTAGAATTGAAGTGAAAGGGTAAATACTTGCTCTTGCTGTAAGGGAGAATGGAGATAATACTTCAATTATCTGAATATTTCACTACCCTGCTTTAAGTTCTTGATATAGCTCCTCCAGAGCTCTAACAAGCACTTTTGACAGGAACTCCTGTTCCCATGCATAGGGTATGCAATGTTATCACTCCTCATTAGGTCCAGTTGATTCTTTTTGGTTTAAAAGGAACCCAGGACAGATAGTGATCATTTAAAGGAGATCAGTGACACACTTTCTACTTTTATAGCTAATAGTGTAACTATTATAATACATAGTGTGAAGACTTTTATTCTGGGACAGAGAATATAGCATAGAAAATACAAAATATGAAAGGAAAAAATGTAGGGGTTTTTTTTCCAAAGGAGGAAGAAGTTCAGAGTACTGTAAAAATAAAATACCTGCAAAGAGTGATTTGCATTGGCTTATTAAATTCAGCATTTAAATTGAGGGTGAATACTTTCAAAGTACTGTAAGAAAGAGCAAGGATGCCAGTTGGATAGCTAGCTTTAGACAGAAAACCAGAATAAGGTATAGTTTGAACAGAAGATCAAAGAGAAGGACTTACAGAAATTGTATGGTGTGCTGGCTACCAGCACAGGAAGCTACAGTCAAGGCAATCAAAGTCAAAGACATAGTGCAATTATTTAAAAACACAAATGAATACAGCATGTCCCTGCTTGGCATGCAGAGCTATCTGCAACCACGTAACTCAGGTTGGAAGTGAACTCCTATTAGCAGGAAAAGTAGAGAGAGAAACCACAATCTGCTTTGCAGACCTGGATGTCTTTATCTTCATTAATGAATCTTTTCAACCCAGTAAATTTCTTCCAGTGTGTAAATGAGTGAGCAAACCTTATAGTAAATGAAGTAGAAAGTGGGAAGAGAAGCACTTGATATTGCAGAAAAATCTGTTGACTGCTTAAAGGGGGTTACTTTTTCCCCAGTCAGGTAAAATGTCTGTGGCAAGGTCTCTTGCATTGCGGTTCCCTCCCCCTCCCCCCACAACAATAACTTTTAGATCAGAATGATCATAGAAAAAAAAAGCCTGGAGAATTCACCCTGCCAAACTACTCTAACATTCTATAGGACAGAGGTCTTTGGATTTTTATTTAATCACTGTATACAGTCATAACATCAGGACTACAATTTTAGTTTCACAATATACTGAAACAAAATCAGATTTTGCTTCTTTATAAGCTTTATGATTGAGTTGATATTGATAATTGAGAAATTCCTGATAAATAAACATGAGAAAAAGCAAACAAACAGCAGAAAATGAGTCATACAATCTCCAAGCAATGATACTACACTGATCAGCATATACATGATAGTAAAGATATAGGCTGCATCTTCAACTTTTTTCTGAAGTTTCAGTGAACCTTGAGATCCTGATCCATCAGTCATTCAAGCTGGCACACAAACAGACACGCACTGTCTTGCTTTTATGCCAAGTACCCAACTTTCTTTTGCATGGAAATAGGAAACCACTCGTGGGTGCTACAGTATAGATGTAGCAACAGCAATTTTTTTATGTGTTAGTTTGTACCAAAAGACATTTACCCAGTTAGATTGTTGTCAGCAGTATTGTTCATTTTCTTATCCCAGGTGTGTTTGCAAACACCGTTGAAAAAGTCAGCCAAGTTTAATACACCATATAGTCTCGAAATAAAATACATCATCATGATAAGTACTTTTTTCATGCACAATTTACATGCCCTCAAGGGCTTTAAAATCTTGCTAATGCTGTTAACATGCTGCAGCCTAAAGGTTTGGTCTTTGCAACACTTTTCCCTTGCTGGTCAGCACTTAAATTATGTGAGCCCTCCCACTGTCTTCAGTAAGACTGTTGGAGTTATTAATCACAAATCAAGCTTTTATTATGGTATCTTTTTTATTTGTGGTGTCTTTTATTATGGTGCTGTCATTAGATAATGCCAGTATCTGCAGGAAGCCCCATATTTTCTGTAATGGGTGTAAATAAATTAATATAGACCTGAAGAAAACTCAACCGTCTTTTAAGCATCTTTATGATGCCAGTGCTGTAGGTGATGCAGTTACTGATGTGTATTCTGGCAAAACACCGGCATGTAAGGTGAGAAGTTTCAGGCCAACATATTATCCTGTGACATTTCACTGTTCCAGGTTCTGTGTAGCATCCTTGTCACTTTCTTACTTTTTCCTGCCTTAGATGATTTCTTTCACAGTAGGTTATATGAACATGTGTTTTTTCCAAAGGCTCAAAAATGACACATACACTTCCAAAACTATGTCTCTTTTCAGACAGCAGTGCAGTGCAATGTTGCCAAATCCAAAGTTGTGGGCTAGATGCCTTGTTTAAGAAAGGTAACCTGAAACTCTGTAAGTTTTGTATAATGCTAACATCTGCATTTATTCAGCAGAAAATTATATGCACAGGGCTAGCTCCTAGTTGGTGTAAACAAGGACAGCTTCTCTGAAGTCACTGAGGATTGCCTCCACTTACACAATCTAAACATATGATATATATTCATCAGTTCACTTCCCTTACACAAAGTTGGCCAGATTGCCAGTGAGGTATTCATTCATGTACTACTCATACATACTCATGTGTTATAAACAGCAGCTCTGAATTATAAATTGAAATACATATCATTGCTCAGATCAAGGATGTGCTGAGGCAGTTTTAGCTGGTACAAACGGTTCTTGAAACCAACATTGATTATTAACTTTTCCATTTAAAAATGAAATGAATCTCAGAAAGCTTAATTCTCTGCTGCAGCTGTCCTTTTGTGAGTAGATTGGACAACTACTCTTTGGCTCTTTCTCTCCTGCTTCATGCCCACCTAGTCATGGATTCAGAAATCTCTTCTTGTTGTTTGTACATGGAAGAGAAAATCTGTTTTTCCCCTGTCCTAAGATTTATCTCATGGCCAATAGCCCAGACACAGAGTTAACCACATTTTGACATCAAAATCCTGGCTCAGAGGCAAGGAAGAGCAAACAGAACTAGAAAACAGGACATACAAAGAGGACCAAATAGCAGGCCTGATTACATAAAAGTGAGTTGCAAAGACAGATGTAGATTCTGCTTCCGAGAGCGCAGTGGAAGGACAAGGGGTGATCAAGGAAAGAATGGGCAAAAACTGTCATAAGGAAACTGCAGTTTAGATAGGAGGAAAAATTCTTTGCTACAGGAGTGGCTGTGGGTACCTCCCTGAGCAGGCTGCTTGGGGAGGTGACTGAACATCAGTTTTTGGAGATTTACAAGACCTGATTGAATAAGGAGAAGTGTGATTTTACTCTGAAGCTCGATTTAACTCTAGAGTTAGTCCTGCTTTGAGAGGGAATTGAATGAGCTTAAATCTTTGCAAACCTAAATCATGCTGTGATTTTGCAGTTCAGTTAAATTCATTTTTCAGGTGACAAAAGTGTCAACAAGATAATTCCAGTGACTGCAGGTGAGTAACTGTGCTAACATGAATATAATTTACAGCAAAACCCATGCAATCTTTTATGATGGATGTTATGTATGATGTATTTTAATATAGTATGATATGACAATATAATATATAGTAAAATTTTTTAATCTAAGCAACCCTCTACAGATCATAGCCTAATTTTTATGTGATGCTCTGATAAAATCTACAATTTAGGCAGACATGAAGAAAGAAGAAACACTTTCAGCTATTTGCCATAGAATACAAGTTTACTGAATTGCTGCAAAGAAACATCTTTGCTTGCTTCAGATTTTGTTTCATCCTCAGAGGAAAATTTCTGAAGAAAATGTTGACCTTAAAGAACAGGGACATGAAACAGTATTAAAAGAATTGTGGTGGGGTGGGATTTTTCTGTATATATATACACCAAAGGATTTGAAATTCTTTTGATTACAGATTAAGAAATAAAAGCTTTTAGATCTGTAAATGCTGGTAAAACACACATTATTTCTAATTCTCTAAAGCTTATGATGATAACCAGTTATTATATTTGTGATTTTTTCAGAAAGTGAACTTCTACTCTGAATTCCCTTCCATGTTGTTTGTAGTTTATATTTTACTAATAACAACTAAGACAATATAATGTCCAAAAGGAATCTAAGTGATTAAAGAAAAAACAAATCTTGTTTTTCTGCTACTGCTACATCCCATATAAAAACAATTTTTGTTTAGACTTTACACAAGGTCGTGGGACATCTTCTCACTGAAAGCAGATGATCTGTGTAAAAAATTCTGGTATTGTGACATAAGAAATCACTAACCCCATTTTACTTACTGCAATTGTGTAAAGGAAACAAAAAAAATAATTAAATTAAATCAGTCTCTTTTGATTACAGCTTACATCACCCTGCACCTGTGTAAACCACTAAAGAAGGTGTGAAGTAGTCACCAGCAAGTTTCAAAATACCTCCTCATTAACAGAGATGTTTTAAAAGATTAGTGTCCAAAATTAGTTTCTATGATAGGAAAATAAAATTAGCATCTTTAAATATATACAAAGTGAATGTGCATTTTCAAACTACAAAATCAACATCCTCTGAAAGATGTAAATAGTCTATTCAGAATAAAAAATGTATTCAACAACTTGCTACCATTTTCTTTTCATGCACCTTTTGTGAATAGACTTGATTTTTGACAATACCTTCATTATTCAAAAATATTTTAACCAGTCATTACCCAAAGATGAAGATAAGCACCAGTGAGTCCTGAGGCTGTTTCAGGTAGCTGACAAATATTCATTTGCACTTTAAAAGATCAGGGGTTTTTTGCATATCAGAATTCTTCTTTGAATGCTCACAGACAGAGATTGAAGGATGATAGAAAACACTTTCGGTAATTTTTTTTTTTTCTGCAGTAACTCCTTTCAAATTTAGCTAGGTTGCTAACTTCATGCCTTCTCTGGATTTGAAAGGATGTCTCATACAAATATAGCAAATGTCCCTGACAGAGTAAATTTGTACGACATCAAACACACAGGTATCCTCTGGTGTTACTGGATGTTGCTGGAGGCTTCCTAAAAGCTTTTCAGTGTTTTCTTTGAATCATACTGGATTAGTTTTAAGAGTCCACCTAAAGGTAATATAGCATTAAGTGAAGAAGGCATTGACAGACAGCTCTTTTCTAAAAAGTTCCTATTCAAATTGAGAAGCTGGGCAAAGAATGTGGCAAGGGAGTCTCCTTGTCTCCCTTTCTGTGGGAGGTAAAGTCAAACCACATAGGAATGGAGGTGAAGTTGTGACATACAGAAATTAACCAGCAAGATTGCAGAAGAAACCTAAGAGTTATACTTTTGTATCACATTTTCAATGGGTTGTGAATTGGGTGAAAGTTTTTTTACTTGTTTTTTTGCTTGCTTGCTTTTAATCCAGAGCCTGCAGCAGTGAATTGAAAATCCTTTTTTGTCAGAATTGGTATTTTGCCAGGCCCAAACTGAATAAAACTAGTCCCAGAAACCAGGTAGAAATTGGAGAATGGGACACCTGAATACAAATTTAAAGCATGTAGAAGGCTTCAGCTTTCCTTTTAGAGCAACAATAAAGAAGAGACTGAAGGAAAGTGTACCTGCTGGCCTAGAGGAGTCAGTGTTTCTTGAAGTGATAACAGACATTTTCTTCTAAGAAAGAAGTAATAGGTCTTTCATACATGTCTACGCTACCAATTTTCAAAATGATTCTAATGAACTGCCTAAAATAACATTTCACAAAGTAGTTGGTGTTCAAAGGTATTGGAAAAGTATTGGAAAACCCTGAAACCTGGACCTAATGTGTGTTCCCAGGATACATAATGTTTCTGCTAATGAGACAACTAAAATAGCAGAGAAGGTACACTGTCATTTTATCATAATTATTACTATCAGAAGACAATGTAAGCCTGCTAATAATACAAAGGAGATTGCCCAGCAGAAGGCTTCTTGCTCCCAAACAGGTACAAACACTATTGTATGCCCATTTCCAACTGAGTCAAAAGGGGGGGATAGATGCTCTTGATGGAAGTGCCTACTGTTACAGGAGACATAAGACTTTGTTGCACATAACAGGCCCAATAGTCAGTATAATTCTTTCCTAGTGACTATAATTCACCAATTATTTACATTTCACTGAAAACTTCCATTTGCTATCTATTACTTCAGATCTTCAAGTATGTAGGTAGCAATTAGAATCACAGCAATATCAAGAAAGAAAATAAAGAAATTACAGTAGCTGGTATGTGTGACAAATAAAAATCTTAAAGTTTTGTTCAGGCATGTGTGTAAATCCGTATAAGTGACTCCTCCAGTCATTTCACAAGTGGAGCAAGCAAAGCACTCCCAAAGGCAGTCATTTGTGGAGCTGTCTGCTTTGAATCTTTTCCCAATAAAGACACCAGCTTGTATGTTGGAATTTAGCTGGGCTATAGTCCTTCATTCCCTTTTACCTGCTGAATTTAACAAAAATCCTTTCATTTTTCTCAAAACAGAAAAAAGGTGAAAAACCTGAAGTTGCTGGTGTAGAATTTCATTGATATAATTTTCATCTCTAGTGGCAGGGATTCCAGTACAGATAGTGAGGTATTACTGCCTTGGGGAATGTATCAAGTTATGAAGATATGCAGGTGTTAACATAAACTATTTGTCAGTTCATAACTCAGTGGACTTACTGGCTTCACCAGAATAAATTTTTTGTGTGAACTGCAGTTCTGGCTTTTCAACTCTTAATGTAATATCCACGCAACTACGAAGTGGGTCATAATTCAAAGCCCATAAATCTTTCCCTTACAGAATTCCTTTAATATTAATTAATAGTTCTTCATAACACTACACAGATGACAAAATTACCAAATTCTGCTCTTCATTTCAGCATTTCTGCAAATAACAGAATCTCTGTACAATTCTGCTATATGCCAAAAGAAAAAAAAAACTGACAAGCTGGAGAATACTCAAAATATATCTGAAACCAATTTGTGTTCTACTCGTCAAATTGTTTTTCCTTTTAGTTGTCAATGAAAGGGATTTAAAAGTAGAGATCAAGTGATGAATCACATAATTCCAGGAAACAGGACAATGAAATATATCCTTGGTATATGCTAAATAATATTAACTCAATTATGTTTTGAGAGAGTTACAATTGTAAGAATCCATTGCTCTTTGGAGTGGAAAAGGATGATGCAAGAAAATCTTTGTCTAGGGACATTTGTAAGACCTGACAAAAGAGGCACAGGGTTAGGGTTACAATTCCTGCCCAGGACACCCATGATGTGCAGTCCTGAGTCTGCCTGTGTTCAGAGAGAGCAGAAATAAATCTTACAGGCCTCTGAAAATCCCACATAGGGAGTAATTTTTTTGTTTGCTTCTTGTTCCAGAACGAAGATTTCCTATCTTTCTGGGAAATAATCCAACATTCACCAACACTAGCAGAAATCATTGTTATGGTTGGGGATCTAACTTCTAGTTTGAATTTTTTGGTGGGGAGGGGAGAAGAGAATCTCTTTTCCATCCCAAAGGTTTCTCAGGTCTACATTTTGATACAGCACATCTCTGTATTCTTTCCATTATTACTACTTAATCAGTCATAAAAGTGTTAGAGTCTCAGGATTAAGTACTTTTTTGGGTTTTGTTGGTTTGGGTTTTGTTTTTTTTTAAACTCACGGCAGGAACATAATTCATGTCCTTTATCTCATACATGTTGTAACTCTGTAACTTCCATTTGGATTGAAAGCATAAACAAGTGCTTAATACTAACCCTCTTAGACATACTTTCTGAATTGTGTCCGTAGGTTAAACCACCAACTTTTGGCTTCGTCATCTTCTGTGGTAATTTCCAAACTGCAAAAGAATGATTTTGCCTCTTCTTTGTCTTCCCTTGTATCTTCAGACTTTGTAGTAAGAAAATACAAGACAGTGAAATATCCCTGTCCCAGTAACTCATTTAATGTACTCCTAATTACAGAAGTATTAATATTTTTATTCCATTGGTGCATGCGTGTAGAGAATTGTCTTTTCTTAAAACATATGTGCTTATACTGAGATGCATTATCTACACTGAGTGCATGAATAATGCCCTCTTATGGCAAAATTTAGGGATTCCCCAACATTTATTTAGTCTAAGATTATTTACATGATAAATTAACATTTAGAAAAAAAATCCTGTGAGGAAAAAACAGTGATAAGAAAAAATATTCTCTGCATGATATCACAGTCATAATGCATTATACTAACTTTTTTCTTCTTTATACTTCCTCTGTTTCTTTAATATTTGAGAAGAAAAACCTGTCTTGAAAGCATTTTTTTGACAATTACAATAAGGAACTAACTTTTAGGACATTTTAATGACTGTTCTTTTTCAATTGCTAAATTAAATTCAGTGTGTATAAAGCAAAGAGCAAGTATTTATTATACATATGTTTATTGTTACTGACAACAAAGGATTTAATTGACTTCAGGAAGTGTTTGTAATAGAAGTAAACTGTAAGGAATAAACAGGCAAGACTGCATTGAAATATTACTGAAAATGTTTATGTCTCTGATAGTACATTAAGATAAACTTGTATGAAGTAGTAAAAGTTAAGTGTTTAAAACATTAGCAGTAGCAAAATGGCAAATAAAATTTTTAATAAATATTTTGTATCAATTCAATGTTTTTAACTTTTCTTCCTCTTAATTGACTTTGAATAATGGGCAATGAGTAAATTGAACTTAAGTTAGAAATGTGTGGTTTTGGAGAAGAAATTGTCCCCTGGTTACCAAAATATAGATTTCTAATTTTTTTTTTTCTCTTCTTGGCTTAAAACAAATTTCCGCTGATAGATTCAAATAAAGATTCAATTAACAGATGTTCTGGAGAGAGTCATATTAAAAAGATAAATATTTATAGAATGTTTATGGTGCTCAAGAAAAAATTAAATGAAGGCTCACTTTAAATTGTAGTTCTTTCAATAAGAAGCCAAGATTCAAATTAAAGCAATAGAAACTTTTCAGTCTGATAGCAAATTCTGAGGCTCAGTTCACAATGTGCTTTGGATGCATCAAGTGCTTCCATGAAGCCTATGCTAACTTTGAGTGTTCAATTAACAAAATAATAGGCATAAAGCATATTTTCAATCCATAATAGCCAATAAATACATGTCAGAACCTATGACTACTTATAAGTCCTCTTTTAACTAATGAAATTTGATTTTAAGCTGATGAGTTAATGTTATTTTAAATTAACCCATATCCTGATTGTTCCAGGCCCAAAAACCTTATAAAGAAGTCAGCAGACTCTCTCAAACCCCACTGAACACACATTGCCTTCATAGGCTTTTGCTATCCAGGCCAAGTGTTTGCTCACGCAACACATTCTAATGAATACAGTAGGGTAGCTTTCAAGAAGGGTTTTGATGACCAAAATACGGTAACATAATACACTGAAAAAAAACATCTTTTGAGCACGGACAGTGAAAAAAGGAAAACAGAGCTCCTGTCCCTATGAATTACAAGCATTCAGAGGCACCTGTGGCAAAAATTTCTACCTTGACAAAGGTCATAATACTTGAGAGTTCACAGGGCACAATCAAGAGCACAGCTTTAGTTTTATCTTCTTTAGGACCTTACAGGAATGCAGTGGTATCTATACAACAGAGGACTAAAGTGATCAGTATTACAGTTAAAACACCACCACTTGTGCCATGATTTTGGAGACAACTGAACATTGCTTCACAGCAGACAACTTCAGTATCTGCCTGAGAAATGGAGAATATTTTGCTGGAAGCAAGAATGTATTCCTTAATACTGGAATAAGGAATTAGAACTTTATAGCATCTCAATGCTTTCCACCTTTGGGGAATTTTAGGGTACTTTGCATTTGCTACTTCATTTTCCACAAGAAAAGTTAAGAATGGTCATATAGGTTTACTCGAAAGCTCTGATTTAAACTCACAATTCCGGTGAGAGCTAAGACGTAAGGCAAAACGATCAGGCTTGAATAGTAGAAGAGACATCTCTGGGGCCTATTCTATTTCTCACCATTGCACAAGGGTCCATGTGCACAGACCCTTGACATCTCGAGGGGACAGTAGGCTTTATTCAGATTGTTTTAATCAATGCTCCACTTGGCATGCATGCTTTAAAATACAAACTTTTTTGGTAGTCTTGCTCTTCTTTCATCTGGAGACATAAATTCTTCAACTTTCATTTCTTCTGCATGGCAAAAACTTCCTTAGGGAGAGTAAAAGGGACAATGGCCATGGACATGCTTGGACAGTGGACAGGACATGCTTGGGGAAGGACACAGTATAAGCAGAATGGTCCTTCTGCTCCTTTTCTAAAGTACCAGCCTGCAGAATGTAAACAGCATGTAGTGAGCAATTAGCTGGCAAATACCATCAGTAAGGCTTAGTCTGTACTTACAGAGAACAAAACAAATGGAAGACAGTAAGATATGCAGTCATTACTCTTCATTTGAAGACAAAGGATGGTGGGAAATAGGACTGTGGGGGTACGTTATCTGAGCTCAGACTGGGCGTGGCTAATTCTACATAATTAGGCTCCTAGGAGGGTGTTTCAAACCAATGACGAATAGGAAAAAAAGCATAAACCTTCTTTTATTTATTTTTTAACCCAGTGATTTACACAGTGCTCTAGAAACACTGAAGTAGCTGACTCAATAACAAAAAGTTACCTTTCCAAAACTTGTTCCAACAGAATGAAAGGACTCCCATGAGACCTCATATTTTTGCATCCGGAATGCATTTGTGCTTTCTTCTATTTGTAGCTTGCTTGGCTGGAAGCCATTCTTGTTGCATCAACAACCCATCCCTTATCATTCAATTTTTCCTTCTACACAGTCTTACTCATCAGCTTGCAAAATAATGATGACTTGTTTGATTCGTTAAAAACTCAAACCCAGCTTTGTGCGAGAACAGTGTCTCCAGTTGTATCACTGACCTCATTTAGACACAGTTGCTAAAAAGTGGAAAATCTGACTGAAACACTGTACTTCTCCTAGAAACAGCAACAATGAGGATGCCTTATTGAAAAAGGAAGCATGAAGGTCTGGCACTATGATAGAATATGCTTGCATCTTGTGTACAGACACAGAGGGACTTATTTGATGACAACCTTGCCAAAATCACAGTCTCTTCAAGGGCAGAGGTTATTGTGAAGTGCTGGCTCACTGACTAGCAGGGAAGCAATTCAATGCTGGGTCTATTTGATGAGACAACTAGACTTTTATCAAGATAAGAGCATAATGTTTTCCTCAGTTCCCATGCAGGTAATAGTACTTCATTAATGTGGTTACACTAGTCCTGATCCTAAGCACCTAATATTTCTTAAGTTGTGAAAAGGCAAAATATCTCCTGCAAATGTACTTTCACAGAAGTTTAAACAATAGAAAGTAAACTGATAAATGCAGTTTGACAGCTCATTGTCAGTTACATGCCAGTAGTTTTATAAGGCTTTGACCTTGGTGTAGAAGCTTCACTCTTTATGAGCAGTCTGATACTGACCCACCTGAATAAGCCCATAGATAAGTTAGGGCACACTATGTCCAAGGGCCTTACACCATCTCTGATCATACAGTGGTGTCACCAGTAGCTTTATTAGCTCTTGAGTCTTTGAACTATTTATTATGAAAAACAATATAAATTGTTATTGATATTAGCATACTTTCAAAACAAACACCTAATAGCTTTCCCACAATAAAATGCTGATATATTTCACACTTTCCACAGCTCTTGTAAGAGAGAAAATAAACAATGATGAATTAATTGGATTACCTGCATTTCTTTAAGGTGATTTGACATCCATAAATGAAGGAAGAAGTAGTTAACAGCATTTTCTCTTATCACTTGTTATCTGGACACTCACTGTATATACCCTTCCTTTGAGTTTTAAGGAAGGAATTAATTCCATTTAATGGTCACTTAATCATGCCTTTACTGCATTTTTCTTTAAAATAGCTGGCATTTGTCTGTCTTGGTCTGTGCTTGTGTTCAAAGCAGAATCTGATTATTGAGCCTGTTGATCTTCATAATGGCTAGTTGTTGCCAATCCAGTTAAATAATTTGGTTATATTCCATTATGCTGCCTTTAACCATCCAACTGCTTTTGAGAAGTTTTCTGTCTCCTCTGCCATTTTCATCATTCTTACTTTCCTGCCTCTATTTTCCCTCTTTTAAACGTGCATGCCTTCTGGTGCTACTGTCTCCTATATGTTCACTTCTTCAGAAGCTTGAAATCTAAGTGAGGAGAAACATAACAAATCAAAACCAGCAAATCCAAATGTTAAGTATACGCCCAAATACACTTTTGTCTTTCTTGTTCCTGGCTTCAGCTAGTGTTTAGGTTTAAAGCTAGGCCTGGTTCCATTAGGATGACTTGTTTGGGTAAGAAGCAAACACCATGCACAGATACAACAAAATCAGCTGTTTGTTTTGGCCAGGCAGACTTTCTTGCTGGGATGACATTGCGAGAGTCAGAACCGCTCTGACTCCGAAGCTGAGAGTCAGGGTCCAATTCTGTCCTCAAACATGTGATGTGATCTGGAATAACTGCTCTGAGTTATAAGTGCAACAAATCACAACAAAAAGCAAATTGTACAACATGTTGTGTGCTTTGTATAATTAAGGAATGATTAAAAATAAGAGTCCAACTTGTCCTCATCCCCATTTTAGGCTGTAAAATACACAGACTGGAAAGCAAGTGTCTTGCATACTTTTCATTTCACTCACAGGGCTTATTCATGCCAGTAAATGTTGAAACCCCACCTCATAATTGGGAGAAGTAATTTCCATTCCATGAGTTTTGCTTGAAGCTAATGCATGCTATTACAAAACACCTGAAGTAAAAGTTTAACCATTTCTCTTAGCCCAGCTGTGAAGTTCAAAATACTTTTTACAGCTAATTATCATGCTCTGACCTGCACACATGCACATGTTAAATACAAATAAATCAATATGGCAAGCTTATTCTTGTTTCAATTTGCTTTTTGTTTTTAAAATTAGCATACTCTTGCTTTGCCTATCAGATATACAACTGTGATGGTATCTCACATATTAAAGTTTTGCATTTGTTTCTTTGTAGTTCATTTGCTATTTTATAAACCTAAAGTCCTTGAGGGAGTGTTGGAAAGCCCCATAATTTTCCTCAATGTCCCATTTTACCTTTTTATCTCCAATGTAGCTAGCACATGTGCCAAAGAAGTACAGATAGCAGGATGGCTCCTCAGTGTCCAAACATACAAGAGCCCTGACAAATACAAGTGACTTTAACTAATGCTGATGTTGATTCACACTTGAGCATATTCTTTTTGTTGTCTTTTTTTATAATGCTATACTATTAGGAGCATGAGTTTGTGATCTCATTTAGAAAATTATTAAGGAAAAGAGTGGATTTTTTTTTAATTAAAGCAAAACTATTTAAGGAGGACAGAATCATCATAGCTTCTAGTGTTGGTATTGCATGGTAACATTTTTCTTTTTCTTTGGCTGGTGTTACCACCCATTACACATCTCCCCAAAATCTTCTAGAAAAGAAGTTATTTTGTATTTGTTTTGTGGTTTTTCTGTGCATTTTTCTCTGAATCACTCTGCACAGATCACAGCAAGAGGGAGAACACTGAATTAGCTGATTCACTTCTGCTGCTTGGTGTGGTGATCTTTAATTGCACTTAGTTGTGGGGATTTTCCAAAGCAGACAAGTGACTTCTCTTTTTTCCAGGGTGCCGCTGTCAGACTGAGGTATTTGAACATCTACACAATTCAAGGATGAGCAGCATCATGTTCATAGCCACACTGCCTTCCCATGGAGAGAATGAGCTTAGTTTAACTGCTCTTTAGGACAGCAAATGTTCACATATTTCTGCACAGTTTATTTGTGTTAAGGAGGAGAACTGGAAGAGCATCAATTCCTCTAAGGACTCATGATCTGGAGAGTTCAGCTCATCTGAAGGCATCAGCCAATTAACCCTCAAGACATGATCTGAAGTGGGTCAAGCTTTTAAAAATTGTAGGTCCATTCCTTTTATGGCATCAGCCGCAAATCTGACTTTTCATTTCAGAGAAAGGAGCATCCCATACTTTTATATCCTCTGGGATAATAAGCACCATATAATATTGGTATTTCTTGCTTGACAAAAGCACTAACTTTGCAAGGCTGGTACTGATGCCTGAGGAGAAACAGGCCATAAAGATATCCGCACGCACAGAAAAAATTTGTTTAGTCAGTGTGCTGTATTCAGGCTACTCCCTGCTCTCTGGCTATAATGCATCAGTATTATTGACTGCTTTGGTTAGTATGGCCACAGTGTGTGCACTGATTCATTGTGGGTACTTGTTTACTTGTCAACATATTTCAGGCTGTGGGAGAGGGCTCCAAGTATCATGAGATGTGCTCCCTCAAAGTATTGCTGTGACATTACTGCTTTGGCTGGATCAGAGACCATCTCTCTCTGCAAAGGTGGAAATATTGATTCAAAAGAAGTTTGTGCCCAGCATGTCAGAGCAGCACAGAACACGCTTGCAAGAGAACTTAGAAATACCTAACCCAAAACCCAAACTATGGTGTTTGGAAAATCCTTGAGGCTTTAAAGGAGCTGTGCTGCAATTCACATTTTTAAATCGATGAAACAATTCGTGTGGAGGGAGGGCGAGAACCCCCATCTGAGGAGTCTGGCTGCCACCCAGACCCTCCCTCACCACAGTCCGGACTCATTCCCTTTTCACAGTGACACCTACCGGCTTCCCCGAGCGCTCCCCGCAACCCGCGCCCGGGACCCGGCTCCGCTCCCAGCCCAGGGCCGCTCATCCCCTGCCCCGCTCCTCCCGGCACCGCCGCCTCCCCCTGGTTTTGCCCAGCGGTCCCGGCACCGAGTCCGCGGTAGCAGCCCTGGCGCTGCCGTCTGGGCGCGCTGGGAGCCCCGGCACGACCCGCCCACCGCGGCAGAAACTTTGCAGGGAGTTTCCCTCCCGGCTCCAGCGCGCCCCGCGGGCGCACACACCGCGGGGATGGGGCCGAGGGCTAAGACCCCGGGACCGAACCGGGCTCTGCCCATAAACAGCCTTTTACCATTACGCGGCCACTCCGCCCCGCGCAGCCCCTCCGCTCTCCCTGCGCGCTGCCAGCGGCCCCGCGGCGCTGCCTGGGGCGGGCGGACGGGCCGGGCGGCAGCCGGCAGCGCGGGGTGTGGCCTCGCCATTATTTATGAGCTCCAGCCCCTATTTGCTCAGCTAATGATGCACCGGCGGCCGCCGAGCCTCGCCTGTGCGGTGGCGGCCAGGGCAGGGCAGCGCCTGTAATTGGAAACCAGCGCCGGCACCGCGCGGCCGCTCCATTCACTCCTAGGTGCGTAATCGCGGGCAGGGGAGAAGCGCTCCTGGTGCCTGAGGAGTCCAGCTGCCAGGATTATTGTACAGAGGAGCTGGGACTACCCGTGCAACCACCAGGAAGAGAGACTTTTTTTCTTTTTAAATTTATTTTCCCTCCATAGTGAGCCAGGTTTGGATTTAAAATGTTCTGGTAACAGCAGCGGAGTCTATAAACTGATAGAAACCAGACAGAAATCGGTATTACTGGTGCCTCTAATAGCCGGGTAAGCATAACTTAACTTGTCTTTCTTTGCTTTAATGAGATATGAAATGTCTCTGATGGTCGAATTTTCCTGCTGTTCGCAAATAAAGCATTGTTTTCCAGATTGTTATAGTCTGTGTTTGGCAGGGATTTTTTTTCCTCCTTTATTTCGTTTCATTTCTCTATGAACGATTTTCTTTACAGGATTTAAGGGTAGGACTCAGCCTGTAGCACATGACACCTGCACAGCACTTGGTAGCAAAGCGATACTGTACTTCCAAAAGGAATACATCTTCGTGGCAGGGAAACTTCACGGCTTTACTCTAGTAGCGGTTTGTCTGCTTGTTTACAGTCAGAAAAGGGTGTGATGGCACAAATGTAATTAGACACTGCTTTTTGTCTGTCCTACAAGATTCTTTAAAAGTACTTGCAAGGTTTTAGGTCTGTGGGTTGTCAGCAGAGATCATGTGCACGGGACGTGCTGAATATAGTATCATGACTTACTGAGATAAATTCAGAACTGGGATATAAGCCCAAAGCAAGAGTCAAACTGCAATGAGTTGAGTTCAGTTACCAGGTCTATAAATCTCTGAAATTAAACCTATTTCCATTAGGTAACTCACATGTCAGGCATCCCGAGGTACCTTTTTGGCACTGTATGCATTTATTATTTATGTGTCTAACAGCTGAGTAGGAACCATGCTGCTCAGAATTTGAATCTTATATTTGCCTGTCACTTCTGCGTTAACGGTGAAGATCTGCAATGTGAGCAGTGAAATGTAGCAATGTTTCACTCGTGTAAATGATTGCACTAGATTTGGCAGGACGCACGAGAGTGGGAGGGAAAGAGTGCCGAAAGGGTTTTTTTCTGTTATTATTTCCTACAATATGATTTAAAGGACGAGGGAAAGCTCCACACTTGTTCCTCTTTGACTTTTTATCTTTCCTGCAAAGAAAGCATAGTCCTACTACTGTGAAACACTAATCCCATTGCATCTGTTAAATTTTATGTTCTGTATGATTTGCTATTTGTTTTGGCCTGACAAAGATATTTTATTGGGATTTAGTGCCATTTCTCTCTTAGAAGAATGGCAAGTAAAAGCATATCCTATGGGCTAGTCACAAGGTTTTAAATTTAAAGCCTACAAAGCAGCATTAGTACCAGAGTTCGTGCAGGCTGTTTAAAAATTATTCTTGGCAAAAACTCTGCAACTATCATGTTATTAGTTAATGGACCCTTAGAGATAATTTGGAACTGGGCCAGAATGGATATATTTCTCCTACAGATCTGATCTGTAGCTGGCAAATTTCTGATATGGGTGTTTTTGTCAATTAGCACAGTTGTAGAATTACTTGATCTTTGTGCATTTCTCAGAGTTCCAGAGCAAATCATGGAGAGTTTAATGTGTGGGCTGCAGAGCTGTGCATTCACTTGCACGCTCGCCATCCCACCCCCAGCTTCATCTAAGTCCTCATGCAGAGAGAAGCCTTTCAAAGTGATTTACAGTGAGTGGATAGGAACTGACAGAGGTAGTAATGAGATACAGGGCTTTTACCAGTAAGTCAGTGGTGTGGATTTGGCCCAGACTAGTGATGACCTAAAGTCATCCCTGCCTAACAGCTCATTCCTGCCGTGCTGTGGTAGTTACAGCCGGTTCTTTAAGGACAGGTGTGAACCTCAGAGGGGCAGAATGAACAAGCATGTAGAAATACTGGCTTCCACTGGAGGGACTGTAGTGCGGGAGCAGAGCTAAAGTAAAATGTAAGATGATTGCACAGGCAACAAATCTCTTCATGAAATAAATGTATAGCTTTTAATACTATATTTTAAATGTAGGGTTGTGTCTTTCAAAATGCTTCCTGTTGCCATAGAATCAAATACATCACCTGATTGATTGATAAATGATGTCTAATAGAAGGGCTAATAGAAGAAAAAAAATATAAGCAGTGAAGTAGAATGGGCCTAAAATAAGGATGGCTTTAATTGTTTTGCAAATGAGCTGACCAAGTTGTTATGATGGGTGAAATGAAATTTGCTCTTCACAGTTTTTTGAGAGATGCAGATATGATATAGATAGGAAATATTTAGCTTCTAATGTCTGCTAGGGTTTATGGTTCTGGTCCGAAGTCCATTAGAATTGTTAGGAAAGTGCCACAGAGTCCAGTGAGCTCAAGCCCTTCCTGAGCATAGAAAACGTGCAAAGTTTTGGAATGTTTTCTGATTTACTGAGAAGCTCAGGCTTCTCAGCAGCCAAAACCTATAAAATGAATGCAGAATCAGCAGATGCACAGAAGGACTAGCAGAAGTATCAAGTGTAATGCACTGTCCAACTCTGGGATTCTTAGTGCTCTGTAGAAGTATACAAGAGCAGAGAAGTAATCCGAAAGGAGCTAGCCCAAAAAGCAAATGTTGACTAATAGTTTCAAACATCTTGAAATACTTTTGGTTTCAATGGTTTTGAAATTAATGATGTGCATAGAAGAACTAGAGGGCTATTAGAGATCTCATCTTACTAAAACTTAAAGCTCATTTCCAAGTACCTTTGGTTTCAGAT
This sequence comes from Serilophus lunatus, assembly GCA_013399895.1. Classification (NCBI taxonomy): domain Eukaryota; kingdom Metazoa; phylum Chordata; class Aves; order Passeriformes; family Eurylaimidae; genus Serilophus; species Serilophus lunatus. The sequence continues at coordinate 414,507 of VXBA01001882.1, forward strand.
GTTAAAAGAAAAAAACCCAAGCAACCAATAACCCAAACCTCCCCCCCATAAACATGAGGGAGACATGTCTAAAAATATCTACAAGCTTTTTATTCATGAAACTTTATCTCCTGTCCTTGCTTTGCTCTGCCTTGACATTTAGTATAATTATATTTCCAGCAGGTGGAATTGTCCTCCTCTTAAATAAATTGAATCTAATGCTGCAATCTGCCCTAGCCAGAACTTGGGCTCTGTTGGTTCCTACCAACAGGTAGAGAGATCCTTTTGTGCTTGCACAGTAGACTGCAGGGGAAAACCACTTTCAGATGTACAAAGGAAAACTAGAAGTCCTGTATCTCCTTCATATCAGTTATGTCTTCATCTGGAGGACCTTTCTAACACATATCTTTCCTTGCTGTTGTTTTTGCTCCACAAAACTGTAGAAGTAGACTAATGTGGTATCTCTGTCTTTCAGGTTTCGTTTCTTGGATATTAAGTTGCAAATCTGAAGAGATGGCATTTCTTGCAATGCATGTGTTGATCGGGATATTTATTTACTTTAGCAGTGTAAAAGGATCTTCCCAGCCTCAAGCAAGGGTGTTCTTAACATTCAATGGTAAGAAAGAAGATAAACATTCTCAAACAAATGTTATGATTGAACATTTTATTCTTCCCCTTAAATTCAATACCTGACCAGAAAGTGGTTTTTTGATCTGTGTCTACAATTACTCTTTTTGATTTGTGTTGCTGAGGTACCTGTCAGCTTAAATTTGATTTTTTTTTTTACCTGAAGCTACCTATAGCTATATATGCATAATTGATAAGACTTTCTCTTTGGTTTGAATTATTATGACTTACTAAGAAGTAAAAGTTTTATTTCTTATCCTTAATTTTGCTTGGGAAAGATGATAGCCCACGGCATGTAGTAGACGTTAATGATTTGAATTGCTTTTGTTTGCCCAACTGAGATGCTTTATATTCTGAAAATGAGGCTGCCTGAAGGTTACCAAAACAGTTAGCCAGCCACAGAGACCTTTGAAAAAGTATCATTCTTTGTGCACTTTGTACAACGTGTATGGTGCATGTAGCATGTAGCAAACGCTGATACCTGCACAGTGTAAACAACCAATCAAAATGATTATTTTTAAAAGAAAGTTGCTCTCTGAAGTTCTGAGCAGTACCTTATTACTGCAATTACACCAGCATTACTTTTGATAGTAAAGTAACTTATTCTTCTAGTACTACTCCCTGTCTTAAATGCTGATTTTAGCCACCACTTCAGAATGTGTGTGTTCTTCAGCTTACAGTGTTTGAGCGGAAATTTTCTGTCACTAACTATAGGGGCGTTGACTTTCTTCAGCCATCTGCCTTTTCTGTGATGAGAGGCAGGAAGGCTTGCCAGTCCCTGCTCCAGATACTGTCTGCATTAGGATGACTTGTGTGGTTTATTAGCACAGAGATGCCTTGCAACTGCTGTGGGAATATTCTGTGTGCTCTGAACTGTCTTTAAGAATCACTTTAAAAATAATCATCATTAGTATCTCAATCATCATAAATACGTAATCCTGAGACTGAGAGATATCCAGGAGGAGACCCGGCAAGTTCCACAAATACCAAACAGAGATTGAACAATTACAAGGTGTTGTTTATTACATAGGGCCCTGAACTGATGAGTGTAATATTTAATAGGTGTAAAATGCCATGGTTACAGTAGAAGCCATAGTAAGAATTGAATTCAAGGGGGAACCGCTGAATGAAGAAGAGGTGGGAATTTCTTTTCCTTGCTTAGGTAGCACTGACTCTAGTGTCAATGATACTCTTTCTGCACAACACAGCACAGAAGCAAGTTTGGCTTGTGGTTGTATTTTGCACTGCAGGTTTGCCACAGTTATGCAGTACAGACTGATCTGGGTTTCCACATCATCTTGTTGGTGGCCTTGAAAGTAATCTAGGCTTCCCCTGGTCTCTGGTATGACCATGAAGTAGGAAGTATTCAGGTTTTGTGGCATTTAACCTCGTGAATAAGAAAAGGAAAGAATTGTAATGGGAGGCAAATGTTTCTAACACGGATTCAAGAGATCTGCTTTTCATCACAGGCATCCTGGAAATCTGAAGCACTCAAGTACCCATAGGGCAAAAGACCTCAAACCTGGGATTTTAAAAAAAATGCTGAATTGATCCCTTTAGTTTCTCTGTCCCTCTCTGAAAGGAGGTTGTCCCTCCTTCTTTTAAAAGGAGCAATGACACATTTATGTTGCAGTGACCCCTTTGTCTTTTGAGCTTCTTGGGCCCCAAGAGCTCTGCCACCCTGTGCTGGCCCTGGGGATGCAGCCTCACCTCAGCGGTTCCTCCTGTAAACCTGCTTGGCTGGCTTGATTAGAGCTGCTTCTGCAATAACTTGTACAGTAGTTGACTGCCCGGGGTCCTTTCCTTGATTTTTAAAGTGATGCTTTGTATGGGTAAAACTGAATCTCTAGCCTTGGTGAAAGTTAAGGTAAAGCAAGTGTCACCAGAGCCTTGCAATGCTATCTGCTTATTTTAAAACTGATGTTTTACTTTTCCTAATACTTAACAGTCAACCTTTTAAAAATCCAAACAAAACCCAAAACATTTTTCAGTCCTAAATTTTTACTGGGTCTTCCAAAGTCATAAAAGAAAGTAATTATATGTTTTATAATATGAGAGGCATGTCTGAAATAAAAAGGTAAGCTTTTTGCATAACATATCAAGAGTAGTTTTAACTCTGATTTTCAGATGGTAAGAGCTTTCATTATACGAAAAGAGTTTGCAGGTTGTTGTGTATAGCAAGGTAATGGCCCCACCTGTAGTATGAATTTATATTGTATAAATGTCTGTTTACTTACATGAGTACGGATAAAAAAGGGTGAAACTTTGTATTAATTTCTAGCTAAGGGTGATTTCATAAGCTACTTCAAAGCTTATTGTTTTTAAAACATGTAAAAATATCAAGTTATTGGCCGTCTCCTTGCCCTGAGAAGCTGTCAGATTTATGGAGAATTGTCACTCTTTTAAAGTGTATAATTTGAAAATAAAACTATAATTAGTTCTCCTTATGTTTTAAATGACATTAGACAAAAAAGACAAGTCATTCAAGCTTAGGTACTTTCAGGATATTTTTCAAGTTCTGAATTGGCTTTGGCTTGGTGTCTACAAATACATTACATAAGTTTTGGGTAGAGAATGTATACAGGAGTGAAAATGAGTGATGCTTTTCAAAGCTAACCTGCTCCTTCAGGATTAAGTCAATTGAGCTTATTCACACTCCAGTATTTCTCATGGGAAAATCCAGCAAGTATCTTGACCTATTCTGTTTTTCATCAAGAAAGATAAAAATGCGAATCATTTGAATCATGGGCTGCTTTTCTTTTTGCCATCTACTTCATTAAGAATCAAGTGTAATTAAAAAGTACGCCTGGGTAATACCTCAAGAGCCTGATAATAGGGATTTTGCAATTAACTTCAATGGATGAAGGACTGCAACCCTAACTTCTATTTTTGAAATCAAAAGCCTGGCCCCTTGTCTAATTAAAATGTAGTTCATGACTTAGCTGAGATTGTTAATGTGCATGACATGAGTGTGGAACTTAACTGCTGTTTGCACCTTGAGTGTCTTGAAAATTGCAGTTCTGTACAGAACCACAAGGCCTGATTTCTATTGCTTTGCACCTTGTATAGCCATTTACTCATCTGAAAGAAAAGCTCAGGCTACAGCTGAACTCCTTGCTGTGCACAGGTGTGTGTTTATTTGGCCTACAGAGATATTCAGGCAAAGGGGCTCCGAGTTTGCCTAGAATGATTTGCCATGAATGAATTGTCCTGTTGAATGGTGATGCCCGAACCATCGATATTTGTACATCTCCTTTTGAAGAGCCACTGCAATTGAAGAAGAAGGATGGCTCCAGCTTTTTCTGATTCTGAATTGCAAAGATATAAAGCCTGTGGCGCAGCAGTGTTGGGGAATCATCTGCTGTGTTACCATGGATCATGCAGGAGTAAGGGAACTTGGGATGGGAGAAGTAAAGGACTCAATGTGTCTCCTTACAAGACTGGTATACTATTCTTCCTCCTCCTCCCTCTTCTTCTTGTCCTCAGAATAGATCTTTCTTAATCTGTTTTTAATCACCTATCATAATTTAAAGCACCACAGTTTCTTTTCTCTCCACAGTAAAACCTTACCTTATCTGTTTATGAGCTAAGTATGGTGCCTGTGTTTTCTCAAGCTACATGTGTTCCTCCTTGTTACTGCATGTTCCTGCACAGATAATTGGGAGCTGTACCCTTCAGTCTTCACAGGGGGAAAACCCTTCTCAAAGCAGTGAGAGTATTATCAGAATAAGAAAGGAGTTATTAACCTCTTAGTGTTAGTGTCTGAGTTTATTTCATTCCAGCTCACACTTACTTTCTGGATTTTATTGCAACCCTAAAATGTTGGGCCATGCCATTTTAACATCAAATTCTGAATTAATAAAAGCAGATCTGGTATTTTTTAAAAATACATTCAAACAAACCTTCTTTAAGATTTAAATTTATATGGAAATAATAAGTAATAACTTCACCATTTACTGAGAACATTTAATGCATTCCTACCTCAAATGTCTGGTATGGCAGATATTTCCCATGCAGATTCTCCCATTGTCTCCAGTGAAAATTCTATATGAGAAGTGAATCAAGGCTAATTTGCAGACAGTTTTGTTCTTCTCTTTGTCATAAAATTACTAGAACACGTAAAGGACTTTTAAGCAAGTATCAGTCAGCTTCATTAGTGACAATTAAAAAGCATAAAATGTCACCAGAGCAACAGCAGCACTTATTCAGCTGTCAACATATTTTTAAAAGATTTAATGCAACCCCCGTGGTTACCCTCAATGAAAAATAAAGGAACTGAGAACCACTTTCTTTGAGCTCTTGAGCAACAGCAGTACAACTTGTTTTTAAACAGTCTCTCATTGTAATGTTAATGTTACCACAGTTAATAAAAAGTTCATTTATTATTTGGGGGACTTTATGCTGATGACAGTGTAGTAGGAAAAGGTTTATGCTTGAATAGCTGATTGGATCTTTTTTGGTGTCAATGGAATGAAAGCCATTCGAAAAATGAAGTAGAAGTAAAGCATTAAAATGAAAAAAAAGAGAGGGAGAAGAGATCCACAGTTTTATTTTTGTGTATATGCAATACTTAAGTGTTCATATAGTTGCTTAATTTTCAGGACATTGTTGTTTTTCTCAAAATTGACTGATTTATGCCTTTCACAGCTTCATGGATCTTAAATAATGCTATTTATAAAGAGTTGAACATCAATGATGTGAGAATATTTCCAATTTAATTACCTCTCACTGGAGATCTAGAAAACTTTATTCTGAATACTTTTAACTAAAAATAACATTCTTTTTTATCTTTAGTAATGAAGATGGTATTTTTACATTTGGTCATAGGATGCTAAGGGATTGGAATGAACATTAAAGGCCTTTGCAACTCCCTCTGCCACTGCTGCCACGGGATATATCCCATTTGTCCAGGTTGCTCAGCACCCCATCCAACCTGGCTTTGAACACTGCTAGGGTTGAGGCAACCGAACCTCCCAGGGACACTTGTGCCACTCCCATGGTAAAAAATTTCTTCCTAATATCTAACCTAAACTTCCCCTCTTTCAGTGTATACATTACTTGTCCTGTCACTATAGCTCCTAATGAAGAGTCCTTCTCCAGCTTCCCTGCATGCTCCCTTCAGATATTGGAAGGTTGCTATAAGGTCTTCACACAACCTTCTGTTCTCCAGGCTGAACAGCCCCAGCTTTCTCTGCCTGTCTTCATAGGAGAGGTACTCCAGTCCTCTTACAAGCTTTGTGGCCCTCCGCTAGACTTGTTCCAACAGTTCCATGTCCTTCTTATGTTGAGGACACCAGAACTCTGTTCAGTACTCCAGATGAGGTCTTGAATTGACACCTTTGGTTGTTCCTGGATACAAATGTCTAATTTACAAATTATAGTGTTTGAGGATCATTTTTAGACTTTTATCTTCTATGTATGTTGGTTTTTTCCTTACTTAGTTGTTTGTTTTTCTTTTTCTCTCTGTTGTTGAAATAAACAGGGTCAATAAACAAGTCCAATAAATCTTACTTCTACAGAACTCGAGTTGCTTCAATAGGCTGTGAGTTAAATGTAAGAAAAAAATGAAAAATCAAACTTCATTATTCTGTCTAGGGCTCCACGGGAAGATGTCCCACATGCCAAATGACATTGGATTTGCTTATTTTTGCACTTCTGTTCAGTGGTAGTGTTGCTGAGTTGGCTTCACTGTCATTATTGTTGACAGGAGTGTACAGGAGAGTTTAATGTATTGTTTCTGTATTTGGTTAAATTGTGAAATGTGATTTGACTTCAGTTAAGAAAATGATCATGCAGTAAAGCTGAAGTCACAGGTAACATTTTATTCAGTTCTGTATTTGTTCTCCAAAGTTACTATAAGAGGTACCTTCATGAGAAAGAATAGTAAGTACATGTCTTCAAAGTAGTTAACTACCAGGCAACAAATCTGGGGGAAAACCCTACAAATTTAATCCTACTCTTGGAGGAAGAATTCATCTGTATTTGACAAAATTTGAGAAGACTTGTTTGTTTCTTGCACAATAATAAGTAGAACTCCTATGTAAGAGATTACTTTGATTTCTTTCTGTTCCCAAACTCAGTCAAATTGACCCATAGCTGAACCAGCTCATGGTTTGTTTCTTTTATTTTCTTTTTTTTTTTTATTTTGGTATGGGAAAATCTTTATTTTAGAACATTTTGACATATTCTACACATCTTGGCGCTCTCTACTTGTCAAAGAAGAAAGCAGCTTGTATTGCCCAATTTCACTGCTCTGTCATTACAATTCTTCCTTGTGTTGCCTGTCCAAGGCAAATGCTGACGTCCCTATGTAGGCAGTTATATTGGTGCTATTGTACAACACATCTTATTTTTATGGTTAAAAAAATCCGATGAGGGAAAAGTGGCGTAGACATTTCTAATACCCCATGTTTTTCAGGCTTGTTTGGGTACCAGTAACAAGAGCTTCTCTATGAGCCTTTTCCATACTGGATGAGCTCACAATGTGCTTTGATATGTGGCGCTGCACAAGCCTTTTTGTGTATTAGAGGTAATTAGTGACGTGACTCACAATAATTACTCATTTTATTGAAGTGCGTTGACTGAGATCCTGCTATGAATAAATACATAGGCCAAGGACGTATTCTGTCATTTGAACTGGCCATTTCTTAAAAATGCGTGTATTTTGTTCTTTTTGGTGCTGACTTTTCAGTGTTTTAGGCACTATTTCTCAAGAAAATCAAGATAAATGTGTGTTTCCAGTAGTGAAGAGAATGGTGGTGATTAGCAGAGGATTTACACCAGTTGTCTTTCCTTCCTTCCCTTCGTACCTTCATCCCTATTTAAGGCAAACTTGGTACAATTGTGTTTGTTTTATTACTTTATCTGCCATTGATACAGCTTCTTTCTGGAAGCAGAAATCCTGGTGACTGTTTTACTGAAGCTAAGACTGATATCAGATTCTGGTATCACAATGGAAAGAAGATAAGGAATCCTCTCCAATGAAACTACCCTGGAGCTGGGATCATCATACCCTTTAGAGAATTTAGCCCTTCATCTTCTCCTGGTGAATATATGCTATTTCTCCTTGAGGAGAGGTTTCTTGCTTCTTGTGTGGGTAAGGTTGATGAAGGTTTTGTTTCACATTCCTTTGTACAGCAGGGTTTGGGATATTCCAAACTGCTACTCTCACCCCCAAATCAGTTATGCAAAAGTGAGTGCTACAAAGGCTCCTTGATTACCACAACTAATACTTCAGATTATACATAGATTTTTTTTTTCAGAAAGGCAGTACAAATAGTTTTAACTAATAATTTTAGAATGTTTATCTTACATTCCAAGACAGCATTTTGGCAACAGGTACTGCTGCCATTTCACATCTTATCTACGTGAAACTGTAGCCAGTGGTATTTCATCATTACTGGGAAAAAAAACTCTCCATCAAACTAACTTGATAGAAAACATCTCTGGAACAGCATTTCATCAGAACTCCAGTGAGTTCTATCAGTGAGTCCTAAGAAATGCAGGATCTATTAGGAAGTTGGTGTTGTTAGGGAGAGAAAGTGAATTTCTGATCTAGTATGTAAATGCCCTTAAATCATCATGAGCTTAGAGACTGGTCTATGAGCACCTTTCAGGGTGGCCACCATCTCCAGAGTGTTATATGGCATTTTTAATGACACTGATAATCCTGAGGAAGAAAGAATGGATTTGGGTGTTGGAGTGGTTTTTAATTTTTATTTAGCAGCTGGAAATAAACGTTTCATATCAAATCCACCCTATTTTTATGAGAAGGTTTTACTTTCAGTAAAAATCTCAAATGCAAATATGATTTTGTGAAATGCAACATTTAGCAATAGTGTGGAATGGATACCCACACTTTTGAACTGTTCCGCTTAATCTTACTCACTGCTCTGGAATAAATGATTGCCTTGCCAATATTATCTTCTAGAATGTGGATGAGGAGCCATCACAATCAGCTAAGATTGCCAAGTTGCTTAATGGAAAAAAAATGTGTATTGGCAGTTCCTTTTATTTAAAAAAATCCAAACTAATTTAATATCAAGCTCAACCAAAATTCTTTTAATTACAGGCACTGCTTTCAGCCATTAAGAGGGTCAGACTCTTAAGAGGGTCCAAAATTTAAAAAAATCTTTTAGAATTACATGGTAAATGTGTGATGGATTAAAATTCACTTTGAACTATCATTTCAACTATTGTCTCCTTTCTGAATATCCTTTTCAATTTCACAGTTCTTACACTGCTCTGAAATGCAACTGAAAAACACAGTCTACTAAATCCATCCCTGAGAGTAATAGCCTTTCTCAGTCAACTGTTATGATCATTTGTTTTTATATCTTAGAAGTTTTCTTCTCTTGCTTAATAACATTTCTCTTTACCATTCTTAATGAAAAATATGTTTACTTTTAGAAGCTTTGAATTATGCAGAATAAATCAATGTCAGCTCAGAATCAATTAAATTGGGCAAACATTTGTCCTCTTTTAACATGTGTATAAATCTGGTCATATCTCTCAGTCTCACAGCTTAAAGTAGCTGCAGAGTTAGATTTACAGACATGAGGGAAAGTGTCTGATTGCTCATTCATTTCAATGAATTTTCATTTTCTTTTCCTCTTATGAATGCAAAGTTTTGAACAGCAGAAAGAGAAGATAAATACCATGGTATATATGCACACCATAATTGATAGTGTAGCAGGAAACATAGAGGGAAAGATATTAATGGTAGATGTATTCATAATACTGTAATAATTTATTTTTAGTACAAAAAGACATGTATTGGAAACACTCATAGGTATATCCATATGTAAGCCTGTGTTTTCTGTTTGTGGACCCTAAGCATTTTACAACATTGATAGAGAAACGTCTTGAAAACAACTACTGATCCACTGAAAGTGGATTTTTCTTATCCTCTGAGATCCACTGAGCCATAACCAGCCATAGAATGAAACACTGTATTTTCCTTGGGTCCAACACTGTCACACACTTTGGCCTTTCTGGTGCTTTACAACAGCACAGGATGCACATCGTAACACATCTAGTTTTTATAGTTCTTAGAAATGCCTCCTTGTCTGAAATATGCTGCTGCCTGCATGCCTCTCATTGCAGTTTTCTGAGACAGTCTCTGTGTTACTATGTTGAGTGCTCTTACAAGGCACAATATCAAATGAGTACACAAAAATGTGAGCACTTGCATTTTCAGAATGGCACTTTCTGTTTCCTTAATATCAACCAATTAAGATGTTATTTTCAAGGAGAGGCTTGGCATTTTTTCAAAGATTTACTTCTTCAGGCCTGAAAAGGATTTAGTTGGCATGGAGAAATTATCCCAGTCTTAGACTTTTTGATGGCTTCAACGTGAGCACAGCTGGAATTTTTTAAGCAGATTTGACTAAAAACCCACTTCCTGCCACTGTTGAAAATAATGCACTATATTTTTTTTCCTAAAGCAGACATACCTACAGCAAAGGCAAAAGAGTTTAAAGCCTTCATGTGTTGTTTTATTGTGGTTTTCATTAGGGAATTAAAACTGTGCATACACAGCTACTAAATATGAAAGTGAATATGCCCATAAAGCCATTACCTCTGATTTAATAACTTATCATCTTTCTAGCTTTGGTACATCCCTTTAAAATGAGAAGGGTGTCAGCCATTTTTTTCTCCTGTAGAAATATAGTTTCATTTATGGATACTTGCAAATGTAAGACTTTTTCAAACAGAAGTTTCAAAAAGTAGAGTAGAAAAAGAATCATTTGTCAGTGATTTTTATTTCATTGAATGTTCCTTCAGACTCCCTCTCTATTATTTCCTGATCTCAGGTAAACATGTTCTTGAGTTCACATCAACAGCTGAAAAACTGTGTCCTTAAAGACTAAATTGCAAAAAACCATGAAACTTTCAGATGTAGTCAGATATACCAGTAAAGGGAAGTTGGAAGACTTACAGACTTGGCCAGCATAGTTTGGCCCACGAGCCAAGTTCAAGAAACCACAGAATTTTATCAGGTCCCATTTTTTCTCTTGAGACATGGGAGAATCTGCTTGCATAATATGTGTTTCCTTAGCAGATGAATTCTTCCTCTCCAGCACCTAGAGGATGAGATTCATGCAGTGGATGAGCAATGGATTCATAAAACATTAGCATGGTGCTTGCAGAAGAGAAAGAACGTGAGCCTTGCTGCATTTTTGTGTATATATGCCCCTGGATGAGTTAGAGCAGGCGCTGAGGAAGAGGGGTAAGCACAGGAATTCAGCATCTCCCAGCAGCTGGGGAGAGCAGACCACCCTGATGTAAGGGCTCTGAAGAAGGTTTCATGGGGGAAGGTTGTGTCAGCTGAATCAATACTGGGCAGTATCATACCTACTGTGGTAATTTACATAGATGTGTGTGGGGGGGACACACAATCTAATAGAATTAATTACATAAAACAAAACAAGAAACCAACAACAATAAATTGCAAACCAGACAATCTTTCTTGAGTTGGATCTTTTTAACAGATTCAGGAATCTGCCTCAAATGACAACTTAGTTTCCATCAGCTATTTAAAAAAAAAAAAAAGATATTCCAGATTCTCAGGGTGTCACTGCCAAAGAACTTTCCTTCATAAATACACTCCAGATACATGCATCACTGCAGTACAGTGATGAGATCCCTCTCCATTATTATTATATTTGCACTTCTATTCTGTGCATTTTCATTTGGTATTGGTGTTTTGGTATTAGTATTGGTACTGGGGGCAAGCATTGAATCCTGATTATGAGGCAGCCTGTTCTCCTCCTTGTATGCACAGCTCCTCTCTTATCTTGTCCTTAAAGAGGTGAAAGAATTCTGCCTGGACTTTTCCAAGAGGCAAGCAGCTGAGTTTATTTTTTTCAGTCTGTGTGGTGACTGTGAAGGACTTTCACTTTAAGGTCATTCTCTTTTACACGGGGGTACAATGGCTTTTATGGCTTGCTTAGGGCTGTTGAAAGCATCCCTAGCCAGCTGGAGATCCCTTTCAGGTTGGATGTGAGAGAAAACATGTAACATCTAAGATCAACTAAACTTGAGATTGTGGGTAACATCAATAAACCACAGCACTCTGAGTAAACAAGGTGGCCACTCACTGTTTACCGTTCCCTTTGCTTATTTTTCCAGCCCTGTCTCTGTGATAGCCCCAACCTGTTTGCTGAGCAGTTCAAAATGAGTTTTGTTCAAAGTAGATCTAATTTTTGGATGATAGGTGTGAGTTGTATGTGGAAATGTGTCAGAGAGAAACAGCAGCTTGTAGGACATTTTTTCTCTAAAAAGCCCTTTCAAGAAAGCAACTATTTATCAATGGAGAGTGAGAGTGTTACATAGGAACCACCAAGAGGTGAAAGGGTCTTGTAGGGAGTACTCATAGGCACAAGACACTGCACCCCAGCTTGTATAGTATGAGAATATTCAGTCTTAATGTCTGCTCTAGAGATAGTCTCCAGTTCCTTTGAAGCTGAATTCAAATCTGGTATCCAATCTTCTCATGTTGAAGAAACTACACATGTGTATTCTCTTTACGCTCATTTAGGAGGCAAAATACTGTTTTTTCGGGTCTTTTTTACACAGGAAAGAACCATTAGTCAGGCCTACTGGGTCATTTATATATTAAAATTTTCCACAACCAGGCCAAGTAATTTGTCGTGATTTGTGGAGATGAAAAGTCAGGAAAAGAGATTGCTGTGACCAGTTTTGGACCCTCCCATCGTAAGAGATTCTGGTGAAATAAAAGAAGTCTAGCGAAGAGCCACTAGGCTGCTATGGGTGTTGGAGCACATGATAAACAATAAGAGCCTGACAGCTGAGTTTCTCCTCGTGGCTGTCTTCAGGTGTCTGATGGGAGTGTCAGACTTCTCAGTGTACAGTGACGTCTGTTTTGATGGTAGGACCTTTTTCTTTCTTGTTTTTGGGTTTTGTTTTTTGTTGGTTGATTCATTGGTCTCTTCTGGCTTTTCTAATACAAGAGTAGTGAAACATTGAAAAAGGGTGTACAAAGAGGCAGCACTCTCCATTGCTCCAGGTGTTTGAAACTCATCTAGATGAGGTGCTGTGCAAACCTATCTCACTTCAGTAGCCCTGTTTTGAGCAGGATTTTGGCTGACACAACCTTCAGATGTCCATTCCAACCTGCATGTTTTGTGCTTCTGTGATTTTTATCAGGGATCAGCAGATGTGAGTTTTAAGATGTTGGCAGTGTTTTCAGCACAGCTAATCTATTAAAGCAGTTCTGAAGAAGAAAGTTACCTTTTCTCAAAAAGGTCACAAATCTCACCCAAATGACCTGGCAGCCTTTGTCCACAATGAAAGCTATAAACATTCAATATCCAGAATTTTTATTTAGGTGCCTACTGCAAATTATTGTGCCTGAAGTGTGTGTTTCCAAGATTGAAACCTCGCATGTTTTGTAAATTGTTTTCTTGCAGTTTAATACAATAGATTTCCCTGGTGTGGAAGAGAAAAACATGGGTCTGTCTTAGTTGCACAGTAAAATATAGCAGTTACTCTTCTAAGGAATGGCAGAAATTGCTCAGTTGATGAGTTTGCACACTTAAGCTCTGCTCTTTAGTGATGTGTGTGCACACATGCACAAACAGCACAGAAAAATTTAGTAATCTGGTACATACTCCTGAGTTTAATCTTATTCAGTCATGTGATTTATACTGTAACATTTTGAATATTTGAAAAATTCATTAGAACTGTGTTGATTGTTAGATTGTACAGACTTAGGCAAGATTTGTTTAGCCTCTCTACAAGGCTGTACTGGTCTCTAACTGGCATTATTTATCAAAGTCACTCTGTTTTTCCTGTCTTCCATAGAATCACACAATCATGTGGTTTAGAAGGGACCTCCTGCTCAACACCATGCTCAAAGTAGGTCTGGTTAGATCAGGTTGCTCTGAGACATAACTACCTGAATGACTTCAGTGGTGGAAATCCCACCCTTTAATATCAGCGTTCCAGTAGCCTCCCAGCAGGTAATTTTCCACATATGTAAGATGAGCAATTTCCCACCCCTGGAAGTGTTTCAAGCCACACTGGATCAGGCTCTGAACAACCTGATTTAGTGGCCTCTATCAAGAATAGTGTGACCAGTATCACTAGGGAAGTTATTCTTCTCCTGTACTCAACACTGGTTAGGCCACATCTTGAGTGTTGCGTCCAGTTCTGAGCCCCTCAGTTTAAGAAAGATATTGAGATGCTTAAACATCCTTGAGAAGGGCAACAAGGATGGTGAAAGAACAGAAGCAGAAGCCCTATGAAGAGTGACTGAGGGGTTGTTTAGCCTGGAGACGAGGAGGCTCAGGGGAGACCTTATTGCTCTCTACAACTCCCTGAAATGAGGTTGTAGCCAGGTGGGGGTCAGTCTCTTCTCCCAGACTACCAGTGACAGAACAAGAGCACACAGTCTTAAGCTGCGTCACGGGAGGTTTAGACTGGATGTTAGGAAAAACTTTTTCACAGAGAGGGTGATTTCCCATTAGAATGGGCCGCCCTGGGCGGTGGTTTAGTCACCATCCCTGGATGTGTTTAAGAAGAGATTGGATGAGGTACTTAGTGCCATGATTTAGACTTTGGGAAAGTGTTAGGTAATAGTTTGGACTCAATGATCTCAATGGTCTTTTCCAACCTTGTTGATTCTGTGATTCTCTGCCTGTGTGGCAGGGGAGTTGAAACGGAGTGATTTTTAACATCACTTCCAACTCAAACCATTCTATGATTGATTCTAAGATTTTTCCTTTTCATTCACTTCTTAAAACTGAATAAACCCTATTCTGTCATCTCTACATGTGCATAATGTGGTTCAGAAACATTTGCTCCTTGGCTTATTTTTAGTCTTGGAAGGTGATTTTTCTGTTCTAATGATGAGCTGCTCACTTTGGTAACTGCTCATCATTTCTTCACTCCTCTCCAGTTCATCTCTGAATATAATATGAACAGAGTCTGACTCTGTGTTTATTACAATAGTTCATCATTCAGCCACTTTAAAACTGAGTAAGGTCAGTTACTTTGATGTCCATTTGGGGAAGAAGGAGGATTTTGCTCACCCTGATGTGGTTAGAGTCAACTACTGAGCTTTTTTTTTCCTCAAAAAATGTGAATAAATGTTTTGAGTGCACATGGCAGTTGTTAAATGTTTCTTGAAGCTGAGTTTCATATGATGAGGAACTTGCCAGCCATTTTTAGAGAAGTTTCTCTGTAAACTTCTGAGGATACCTTTTGATCAGTTGACATAACTCAATTCCTATGTGCAGTTTAAATGGAAAAGCATGTTTATCAGTTCCCTCATAATTTACATTTGGGGCATTGTCTGGATAAGGCAAAGCACTGTGTCATTTCGTAATACCAAAATAGGAGCAAAATTTCTTGCATATGAAGAATAAAATAGACTACATCTCAATTCACTTCCTTGGATTCTCTGCAGACAAATTCATTCTCTGTGGGAAAGGATAGGTGAGTTTTGTCTGTAAAGGGATATTAATTTTCATTTGGTCTGCCTTAATCCTGTGGATATGGGTTCAGATCCCAGAGCCACTGAAAATATTAGGTTGATTCTTCCATCAGCCTTAAAAAGCTCTGTGATTGAAGGCTCTCGGCAGCTGTTATGTGCTATAATAAATGCCAATGATAAAAAAGACTACACAAGCTGAGGATTTTTATTTTTTGAAGAACAAATAAAAGTATTTTCTTCCTTAATTAACTTAGGAAAAAAAATCCTTTGATGATTTCTTTATTGATAGAAAGTACCAACAAGATTGTTCTTTTCCACAAGTACTGCTTAGGATTTGGGGGTCACAGTTCATAGGAAAATATGCCACTTCTGTTTGCCCAGCTGCCACACCTTCTCTGCCTTCTCTTCTCCTGTACATGAAAAAAAAGATGCTTAAAGCAAGGTAAAAGGAATAACAGATTCAGTGTTCTGCTTGTAGACCATAATTAATGTAAATGGTACTAACAGGATTAAGACTTTGCTTCCATGTGTGTGTTCAACCCCAGAGGAATGACACCCTAGTATTTAAGCACAGGAAAGACAGCATAGTCTCCTAGAGTAGTTTTGGCTACATGGTAACATGTAATGGTGATCCAGAATGCAGGAATAAGTCTTCCAACCTTTTTAATTATGATTTTTTCGTTTGTGTTTTTTCTGTTGAGGTTTTTTTTTTACTGTTCAGTGAACATTGCAACAACTGGAAACTGCTCCTCCAGCATAACGCAGGCATTCTAGATATAATGGGCCCTCAGACAGAAGCCAACCAAAATGTCAAAGTGAAAGGAATCTTTCATTCTAAGTTCAATCTTATGGATGTTACACACGAATTAAAGTAAGATCGTGTTACAGAAATGTGTGTTACAAAACCTTATGGCACAAAACTTAAGAAAAAAAATTCCATATTCATGTCTGTGTCTCCACACCCTCCAAACAGATGCGTTTTAATTTCAAAATGGTCCACGGAGGTTTATGCCCAGCACATCGCTTGTGTTGCAGCAGTCTTTCTCTGTTTTTGGTTTTGGCAAAACAAAGGGAAACAGCAACTAAAAAGACATTTCATTTTGTGGGGGCAGAAATACCCCTTCTGAAGTCCAGTGATGTGACTGAACTTTTGATTGTGATCGTATTTTCCAACGGGTGCAGTATTTCAATTAGAAATCTACATTTAATCACTTTCCATCCTAAAACAGAGTGTGCAGTTGTAAGCACAGTGATACATGACAATGTTCAATGATTTCTTTCACTGTAAGAGAATATTCAACTTTTTTTAGTGAAAGTTAGAATGAAAACAGAATTGGTTAAAATCAATTTCTATGTCTTCACCATTTTTTTCTTATGTCCAAACCAGCATAAAGCATTTATCCAGTTTCAGAGTCCATGGAAGTGGGGATGCCTTAACAAGGTGGCACTTACACATCTCAAGACAGGCCTTGCTACTTCTTTTGGCAAATGATGAAAAGTACACGTTTGCTGCTGTCCCTTCTTCTACTGCCCATACCAGTAATTCCCACTTTGTATTATTTATAGAGACTGAATTGCTTTGCAGTTTTGTTTTTTCCTGCTTTTCTCTTTAGCCACTATCCAACACGACTGTACTTTTGTTGAGGTTTGTCTGGTGGAGGCAAAATTAAAGGATTTTGTGTACCTTGCCATATTATGGCAACTGGCAGAAACTGAAATGAGGCATGTCAAGCAACTACCACAAAAAGAAATCAGTAATTTACAAGTTCAGATAAAGGTTGAAGAAACAAACCTCTGTAATTCTGCTGTCTTGTACAGTTTGCTAATATTTTCTCATTTGAGATTATTTAGTTCTCCTAATTGAAGGAATGTTACACTACAATTAGGAAGAGAAGAGAAAATCAAAAGCAAAATACTCTCATTTTCAGCAGAGCAGTGCTAATGCTTATGTTAGTCAGTGAGAAAAATATGGGGGTGGATGGGAAGCAATAATTCATTACTGTCTCTCCTGCAGTCAGTTAAATGTCTCATACCTAACTGACTAAAGCTGCCTTTTTTTTCCATTATAATAAGAATCATTAGAAACAGACTCAGAGTAGGACCATTTTTCCCAGCATCTGAAATCTATAGAGGAAGGGGAAAAGTAAGACTCAAATACCAGCCTCGCCAGTTTGATTTGACTATATAGAGTCAATAGCTGTAGCTTACAGAAGGTACAAAGTTTTTCGTCCTAGTCTGATGTTGACTCTTGTCCATAGCTAGACCTGCTGAGTCTTAACTAGTGCAACACATTAGAAAAATTTTCTCACATGACTTAACCACAGGTCAGAAAGGTGCTGATCTGCTGTTTGGACACAGGTCTAACATGAAGATCCCATATGAAATCATAGATCATCTCGTGTAGCAAAGGACCCTTCCCCCACACCCAATTTGTCTGCTTTTGTAATAGTATAATTATAGAAGGATTTCAGAAAACCAATCTCTATGATGCCTTTCTCTTTCTGGAAAATCTATTGTTACTTGTTTCTAAGCTCTTTAAGGGACTACATACCATTCTGCCAGGCTAAAATATGCATCGCTCTTACAATTCTTCACACTTACTGTTTCCTCCAATTTGATTCACATTTTCTTCCATCTGTATCTAGTTCTCTGTCCAAGTTAAAATCTTAAATAAAGTAGATGAGATGTTTGGTCCTCTGAAAACACTGCTGAAAGGTTCATTTTTCTACACACAAGTGTTCAGAGTATTTCTCACAGAAGAATGGCATAAATTATGGAGATTCTGTTCACAGAACAGTGAATGGTATTGTCAGTTTGCTTAGGAAAAACTAATGAGGTTGTAAAGAAATACTGTCTGCTTTATAAGAGTAAAATTTGACAGCTGGAAAAACAAGGGCAATAGGCTGACTTCCATTTTCCATTGATTTTAGCCCCCAACATTCAGAAGACTTCCTTTTCTGCAAAACCACATTTGCACTGCCTACATATGAACGCACAATGCTCTTTTGCTCCAAGCCAGAGACAGATTAAACTTCATTAGTAGAGTAAGCTTGGGAAAGGTTCAAACTGTAACAGATAGTAATTTGACAAATAAGGAATTAGAGTTTGTCTTACTAAACCAAAAATAAAGACCAGAGCAAGGTTCCCATGGCTCTTTTGTGCCTTTAACCACTGGGTAGGAATACCATCCTGTTTCATAGTCTGGTTTACATACCCTAGTATGTAAACTCATGGCTTTTTTAATGCATTTAAGCACTCAGTGAAAATACATATTTCTCCTTAAGTCAAAATTTATCTTAGAGAAAGAAGAACAGGAACTACAATATCTGTTCAAAGTGTTCTTAGGTAGATGCACGAATAGCATTTTATGCATTTCATGTCTGGATAGATTGCACTAGGCTTCTGTAGCAACATTAAATTCTCACCCAAGCAGCCTCATACTAACACATTCCCAGGCCTTGTGGTCCCAGGATAAAGGATGGCTCTTTGCAGGTGAGTGTTAACTGGTGGTCTGTGATTTGAAAATTTAAGCTCTTCTCAGTCCTCTAGCAAACTGTATAATACGAACCTGCAGTGGCACAATCACAAAGGTCTATGACATTAATACCTGAAAACTTTTCATTAGTATATATAGGATGAGCTTCAACAGACAGTCTACTTGCTATATGTTTTATGCTGGAATGCACAATGTACTAGACAGTGACTGCGTGCAAACAATATTACAAAGTGAGGGCTAATACAACAAAAAATTATGTGCTGAATTACCTTGCAAAAACATTGACTTGCTCCTGGAGTGGAATTCAAAACCACTGTATTTTCATGTCAGTGCTTCCTCTTGTGCCCATGGGGAGAATTAGGTACCTCAGGTTGGGAGCTGAAGCAATCCTGTCAAATAAACAAATGCTGCAAAAATCATCATGCTTCTTTAAACATTACCTGTAAGTATCTAGGGGATAATCTTTCAGGACAGGAATAGGACACAATTCTTGGTATTTAGTTGTCTTTTTTAGATCTGCAGTGAGGTACCACTATTAGCCTGGAATCTGCACGCAGGATCATTGCCTGAAGAGAAATGTTTGCATAGTCTGCATTCACAGAGCTGAGCAGAGATTACTTTCTTTTCTGCATTGTATATACACAGAATTACACAGAATTAATAAGGTTGGAAAAGACCTTAGAGATCATCAAGTCCTATATAATAATATAATCATCAAGTCCTATATAATAGGGAGAGAAACAATGTTTTAATTTCCATATTAATTTTGAAGCAAAAAGTCGGGAGTTCCAATTCCAGCCCATGTTTCTTAAGTAACTGTTGCTAGTAAGAGACATAAGGTGAGGTAATCAAAGTTCACTCCTCTCTTTAAGATCTGCCATGACACACAAAACTAATGCAGAATAAGCTGAACTCGACTGAGAACTGCAAGGAGCTCAGATTAGTGCAGTGTCTTGTTTTCATAATTACAAATTTATTTTACAGTAACTGATAGCTCTGTAAAACAGATAAATTGTCCTTTTGGGGAAGCCTTTGGGATGGTGGAAGACCAAGCACTGTTCCATTCTTCACATCCCCCAGACGATTCCTGTAGCCTGCTGAAGGGGGACACTAGCCACCCGGCCTCAAAACCTTCTTTTTGTCTTCTGCACAGATTAAGCCTCATACATGAGTTGTATTGCACCTCCAAGGCTGAATGTTGGGAAACATCTAATTTTGGAAGGCTGGTAACACTTTGGCCTGGCTTTAGATTGGCACACCGATGCCAAAACTGAGCTAATTTTGTGCATGTTGCCAAAAGGTACTCCTGTGCTTGGAGGTTTTAAATTCTTGCTGTGTGAGTGAAGAAATCTGCCAGTGCTATATGCTAGTGATGTCCAATGCTACATACAGATATGCCTGTGTACTGGAATGGATTCAAGCCTTGGTGAATAACTTCTTTAAAACTTTATAAGGTTAATTAAACTGTCATTTGGTACTTTGTAAGAACATTTTACTTTATGACTTGAATGAAACTACTGCACTGAAAGCAACTATAAAATGATAAAGACTGTGAATTTAGTTTTCTAAATTATTTTTACAGGCGCGGGGGGGGAAGCAATAAAATGGGACAAAGTGAAAATATACATTTCACATACACTGTAGTCAATATATTTATCAGAACAATTCTGATGATACTCATTTAAAAACCATGAAATGCAGGACAATTTATAAGCTAATTCTGAAGAGTGTAATGAATAAAAATTGCCTTATTAAAAACTGCCTTGCTTATTGCACAATTAGAATTTGTGCTGACAGTGAAAAATACAATTTGAAACCACACATTTAGACTGACTCCCTTTTCTGTCTTCATCATTCAAGTAGCCTTCTCAGCTGTGTGTGTGGGGGCAGCTGCATTTACCTCTAATGAAATTATGCCAGCAGAGAATTTGGCTCTGTTTCATTAACTTTGCTTGTTTCTTGGAGCTTTTATGTCTCATTCCCTCAAGCAACAGAATAGATATCTATTCAAGGTACTTGTGAATTCAGAACACTTTGTATATTTTGCCTCAGGTAAATCTGTCTTCCTAATGTACCCATGTGTACACTCTTTGTCCATTTGTCCACATGTGCACATGTAAGCACAAAAGATCACTGTGATACCCCTGTCTTAAGAAATAGACTGAATCAATATTTAAATCCAGTCCTGATAAAAAGACTAATGTTATACTTGTAGGAACTGTGAAAAACAGAACTATTAGAAATCTTAACTCCTCTAATCCACCTCATATTATTGAAAATGTGTTTGCTCCAGCACATTTTTGTAGTGCTTTCTCTTGTTCAGTAATGAATGTCCTAAGCATAGAAACTTTTTCCCTGAGCTGTTATTTCAGGAAGAAGAATTATTTCTAACTATGAGCCTTTGTTTTCTATCTTGTAACTCTTTGTAACAGTGAATTATACTTTTGTGCACCATCCTAATCCTGTTCTATTTGAGCACAAAGTACTCACACAGAAACTTGCTATGTTGTTTACAATTATTGTTTGACCTTGCTTGCCATGCTTCTGTTTGTTTGTTCATGTTTTCTTGATGTTCCTTCATAATTCAATGTCTTTAGTTTCTTGAATATTTACAGTGTTCCACACTCATACAAGTTGTCCTTCACATTACTGATTCTGAAGAACTTAGTGAGGAAGTTCATTATTCCATTGAGAAACTCAGGGTGGTAAAGGGCTTTTCTATGATGGGATTCTTCCAGGTAGGGTTCAAAGTAATGCTAAACGCAATTCAGTGCATTTTTAATTTATTTCTTGCAGGTGCATACGCTTCCATTGTTCTAATGGCAAATTAATGTATGTAAATCCAGACTAACTCCCTTCAAGTTGGTGAATATGCATCGCCTGCCTAACTGTGCATTAAGGGATTAGATTTGAAATTGTAAAAATACAGTGAGCCAAGTCCATAGGCACACTTTCATATCAGCAGTGACACAGAACTAGTAAAGTAATATAGCCAAAACTTTGGACAACTCTATTTACATGCTCATGTGCATGCTGTTTCCTGAAGCTTGTCATTTTGCCTTTGACTCACCAGCTGTACGAATGCGTAGGACTGCACTCTCAGCTTTTTAATATATTCAGGCACAAGTGTATTCTTGCTTTCCAAAGGCCACATGTGCAATAGAAGAGAAGTATGAATTAGAAACTATGTTGTTCCAGGGGTTTTCAGACTAATTCATCCTAGATTTTGCCATTCAGATAGACTGGAAGTGGAAATCTCAGGTTCTACCTATGAAAATCACCTGAAGGTGATTATTGGTGGCTGAGACAGGATTACCTTGTAGGGTGTAACGGGGGAGACCCACATGGAGTTGTGTCGCCGGTAAGACAAGGCAGCAATGCTGCATTAGGCTGCCTTATCTCAAGAATTTCTCTCCCTGCTTCCCTCTGCAGCACTTAGGTATCAGGGCAGTCTGCTCGTTGCAGAGAGCCGGATACAACGTTGCAGTACTGGAAAAGGGGGTTCGAGATGTAGGAGCCAGACCAGTTACGTGTTTCTGACTGTGTGACTAATATTGTCGGTATTGTAACCTGTGTTGGAATATTCCTGTGAAACCAGATTTTGTCATATTTGTTCATAATAGAGTTGCTGCCAATGCTTAAACCTTTCTCTGTACATTCTTCATATGTATAGGTAAATCTCTTCAGCTGAAGGCTTCATTTGATAGCAGGATTTTGACTTGTACATAGACTTGTGCTCTGAACAGCCTTGTACTTGACCAACAGGGATGTTTAGGTGTGAAGTTTTGTGTGAGCCTCAGATTTGGCGTTTGTTTGCTCAGAAAATTGCCACCAGTGTAAGCACTCCTTATTACACAACTCGGCAATCTTCTGCCTCCTTGGTCTTCTCTCAGCATCAAGACATACTCTGTAGAAAGTAGCCTCTGCATACCCTGAAAGAAAATAGTGATGGAAAGGAGATGAAAATGTAGTTCAGCAGTGGACTCTTTACTGCTGTTGTGCAATATGCATGTACAATCATCTCCTTATGCCTGTTGTTTGCTGTGTAACAGAAAAGAATTTGAATTGCAGAGGAATTTTCAGTCTTAAGAAGAAAAAGTTTAGGTGATCCACAGTTTCTTGGTCTGGAGTACAGAAGGTATAGAGAAACGAGTGTTTGCAGGGGCATGATTGGGCTTTTGTTAAAGAACAATAGAAAACAAGAAAGATTCACCATGATGTTCAGGAAAAGGTTGTGTTTTGTCTGATGCATAAGTGTTTAGGTATGCAATAGGGAATGGTGTTCAATTAAGAGTGTTTAATAAATCTGATGCACTGTTCTTCAAGTAGAGTAAATCAATGTAGGCTTTACCTTGAGAGCCCATTAGCTTTAATACTTCCTTGAAGGTGTGAAAAATTTTGAAAGCAGGTATGAAATGAAATCCAAAATGTTTATATTTTCCCTGGAATCATTAGAATTTGTCCTGAATTTTAAAGCAGGGTTTATTTTTATCTACTGTGAAGAGTTTTTGCATAAAAGCCAAAAAACCTGGATGAGAACGTTGTGCAGAATTAACCATATCAGGAGGCACTGTGTGGGAGAGCTGCTGAATAAATTGCAGAAATGGCATCAAAGTCTGTAAGACCAGTAGGAAAATAAGACTCTTACTGTCACTTTTCAATGCGTATTAGACATCAGAATTGAAGATAAATCAGCCTTTCTAGTTTTCTGTTACACTTTAAGTCATTTTCTCTCCTGCTTATCTCCATTATTCCTATCCACAATTAAATACAGTTTTGTATAGTAATTCTACAGCAACTCTAGTGATCATTCTTCCTGAGCCTGGTTTGATCCTGTACTTCCCACACTTTTACACATACCCATGTCTGAACAGGGAATTGGATTTTACTGGGGTAGTGTGGGTAAATCTGACTGTCCCTGTCCAATCTCCGTGTCTCCATGGGAGCAGCATGGCTTCCCACCGACTGCCACAGCCGGACAGGACTCGCAGCTCTGCTCTGCAGTGCCACTGCTCATGCCATGTTTGAGCTCTCATGACTTTTATTTCCCAGATGACAGAGCTGCCCTGCAAGCCAGTCCGGGGTCATGGCCGTCCCTCCAGGCAGAGCAGCCTTCCCGGACAGAGATGCCACTCACTGCCAGCGGGCAGCTGCATCGCATGAGGTGTATTTTTGGAAGTCTCTGAACTTTACAGTCAAAAGATGTGCCAGAAGTAGTTAGGAAACGTTCGGGAGACACTGAGTGTTTGAGTGCTTGCTTTCTAACTCCCGGACTGACTGATAGTGCTAATAAAACCTACCTTGACAGGTCTCCAGTTTAAGTGGATCAACCATGCAGCTGTAGGTTAGTTTGTTTCAGTTGCCTCATGGAGAGCAATTACACCGGCTCATTAGAAACTCTCAACATTTGTTAAAAATTATTAAAATGTGTTTACGAGTTTCTAATATAGAAAAGCTTTTGAGAATATAATTTTTCAAGGAATTAGTCACAAAATAATGTGGGCTAAGCGACCATTAGTGCCACCAGTGAGTGTGCTGCAGCGACAGGCTCTGGTCGGCTGCGGATGCGTGACAGGGAAGTTGGAGGAGAAGAATGAGGAATGATGAATGGAGGAAAGCAGAAGTGGACACTGCTTCAGAATGAGCAGACCAGCCAGGAAAGTACTGAGCTGAATTAAAGTGGGAAAGAATTTTACGTTTTTTCTCCCCACTAGAAGAAAGTAATGAAAGGCTTTCATTAGTCTCTCATGGAGTCTTAATTTAGTTAACCTCAGTGGGCCACTTCTCAGCCTCCATGGAATGAAGAATGTGCATGCATTAAATCATGTTAAAGACAAATAAAGATTTCTTGTTGCTTCAAGTGTTCCACCTTTGTTTTCTGTAATGCTCCTATGTATTTGCCACGAGGGACTCATTGGCTTTCCAGGGGATTTAGCATTCGTGTAACCATCCAGAAACATAGTTGTCTCATGATTTGGTATTACAGAAGTATTTTGAAGACATTTATGGGGAGAGCAGAGTGATGAGGAACAACACTGGCTGCTGTCTTCTCACAACAGTTTTTTGCCTCTTCAGTGTGACAACCCACTCTTCTGTGCACATTAGCACCTGCAAAGGGCTCACAATGTGTGCTGTGCTTACACTGTATCTGTTCCTGCTTTGCACATCTTTTCTGAGTGCCTCAGATGGAACATATTTGAAATGCTTAACTTTGCCACTTAATATAATTTATTTGTCCAGACTAAAGAGTTTCAGAAAATATGACTTTTTATACTTCTAGATACTGGTCTAATTAATATATGGACTCATTTTATAGGGAAAAGATGGAATCTCATTTGAAAATTGTATTTCATTCCTGTAGCTACTTTGGCGTAGACACAACATAGACTTTTGGTGTGAGCTAAGCTAGCTTTCTTTATGTTCCAGCATAAAGCCCATTAAGCATTTCACAGGAAGACTCGTCCAGCTTTCACGGCTGTCCAGCTGTCTGGCCAGGCTGTGTACAACAGGTGTTTGATTATGATCTCAGTTACATATGTATCAATAGTCCCTGGTGCTGCCTTTCAATACTTTGTTTTAGCTCAAAATCTAATTGTTTCAATTTGATATCGCTATTGATTGTAACTCCCGTGCTCTTGAATCCCTGGTCCATAATCAGCACAGTGGAAGACACAATTCTGAAGCTCATTTGGTCTAAAAAAAACAGGCAGTTGCTAAGACTGAATTTTTGTTCTTATTTTAAGAATGGAAAATAAGAATTAAAATTAATTTTTTAAAAAATCGTAAAGACTAGCGCCTACTTTTTCCATCTTTTTCCTTCTAGCTATCAACATATTTTACCCAGCAGGTCTAACAAACAACCATATGCTCTCTAGTCCCAAGGGAAGTAGTTCCAGCTTGAAAATCAATATGTCTCTACCAAGCTGTGGTAATGGATGCTTACAGCAGCAAGTTTATATAAGCTAATGGTGCACTGTGCAACAGCAGATCATTTAGATGAAAGGGTTGCCTAGGCTCATTCAAATGTTTGGGGTAGCAAAAGATGAATGTTTGTAAAAGGTGATCAAAATAGCAATTTGTTCATTGATGAGCAACCCGTCTATAGTTGCTACTCTGGAGATCCTACCAAGGAATATGGTGTACACTAGTCCATGTTTTATTTTCTGCAAGGTGTTTTCATATTTGTAAAGACTGACTCTGCAGTCAGTAGAGTCTACCCTGACCCGGTCATCTGGCATGAAACAACATAGTTTAAATTGTTTCTTTTTTTTCATCCATGAGCATCAAACCCTCTGGAATTGGATAAGCTGGAAGAAATTTGCAGAAGACTAGAACTGTAAATATGTTTGTGATATTTGGATAGAAAAGTACCTAGAAATCATCAAGTCCTCCATTTATTATATACTTTGAAAAGAGAAAGCCCAGGTGAACGGCCTAAAAGAAAGAGCTTTCGCGAAAAGAGCCCTGCCTTCATATTTTTTGTTGTTTCTTTTGGAGAACAATGGTGACAGGTGGTGTGGATCAGTTTGTTGGAACAACTATTTTTTATGTTGTGTGCCATTGCAAAGCCATTCACTGTTAGTACTTTCTGCTTGCTTCCACAGAAGACTTATTTACACCATTGCTGCTAATACATCACACCCCAGTGTCTTTCAGAGCAGTTAAAATATTGTTTTAGTGCAGCGCATCACTACCTCTTTCTGACCAATGGCAAGCAGTCTTCAGTGGCAAATAGAGAAGAAACTGCAGATGTGTACATTGTTAAAGATGTATACAGGGTTCCTTTTGGTTTCATATGCTATAAAATAATGCTCAGAGTCTCATTTCTTTCTCTTGCTTGGGATGACCATAGCACAGTTTTTCACCTGAAGTATTTGTTATAGTTATCAAAGCCAAGAGCTGCCTTTTGGCTAGAAAATACAAGTTCATCAAATCAAGCAAGATTTCTATCCTCTTATTATGAATGGGGACCAGTAACATACCTGGTGTTCCAGATTAAGCTGGCATCTATTTAGGTTCCCACTTAGTGTGTAGTATAAAGCCCATTTTATGAAACCTACTTCTCATTTCTATCAATAACTTTTCAAGATAAGTTGCCTCTAGATTTGCTTCCATCTAATATAGGAGGGCTTGAGGCCGTCCTTTCCACGCCTTTTCTATTATTTAGGATAAAAGCACTTGTCTGAATAATTCAGTTCCACACATTAGATTTTGCTTGAATTCAGCTCTAGAAATGAGTGAAAATTTGTGCAGGAGAAAGGGACATGATTCCTAATTGTGTCTGTTTAATTCTAATGTTCATAGCTTGTGGGGGTTTATTTAAAGACAGCTGAAACACAGTGCCAGTGTATATCTTAATCTCATGTTCAGACACGGTGTTCTTAGTTTAAATAACTAGTTAAAAAAAGCTATTTAACAACAGCTATTTGTAAGTTGCAGGAGCCAGAGCTTGCCTGGTTGAGCTTTTAAAATGTAACTAAGCTGTATATTTTGTGATGTAAGGGTAACTCTCTCTGTTTGTTTATTTCAAACTCTTCCAAACTCTTCCAGCAGCTTGTTTTACATATAAGTGAAGTTTCATCGAAAGGACATGTGGCCTCTTGTTTGCGAATTTACATGCATCATCAAAGGACATTATAAATACCCTGAAATTTTCCTCTAGCAAGAAACAAAACCACCAGATTATTTATGCACTATGCATGTGTATAGCCTACTTCAAAGGTTTTGGTTACCTTAGCTCTGAGCTGTGGAATCTCTCTTGCAATGTGTGAGAAGGTCAAGAACTCCTGCATACACACATCAGCCTGCAGACTAAGCCCAATGTCACAATACACTAGTGTGTTGCCTTTTGTCTGAACAGTGGTCTGAAGCCCTGTAAAATACAGAGAAAAACACTTTTGGCATCCTTTTAAAATCTGATCCACTGTCCCTTAAAGTCAGTTGAAAGATTCCCATGACCTAAATGTTGATGTGGAGGCTCTTGCCTCAGAGGGAGTCTGTCGGAAATCTCTGATAGGATCACAGGTTGGATGAAAAGTGAAAAACTGACAAACTGTATTATCAAATATCAGAAATCATAAGAGCTTGTGAAATGTGAAGCCTTACAGTATATTAGGTCAGCTATTCACAGAGTTCCCCCTTCACATCAGCCTGGAAATTGAACTGGTGAGTGAGCATGGATGAGAATTAGACTCATTACAAAAGTCTTCAAAAAACCCAACCATGTGAAGATAGTATTACTGAAGGACCCAGTCAATCACTAAAAGACTAGGAAATAGCCAGCCTAAACTTAACTTAGCCATTTTGTGATCATGTATTGCAAAATTATCATTCAGGTTATTTGTAGGCTGCCTGCATCTTTAAAATGAATTAGAGTCTGAGATACGATTCCTGGCTGTGGATCACTCCTGTCATTTGCAGAAGGTACGAAGTGGAAGAAAAACATTTCCACTCAGTGTTTCTGAGGAAATTGAGTCCTCCGCAGTTTTCTTTGACAATTCAATGACCAGACAACTAAGTAGTGTTTTGAGCTGCTCACAAAGTGCTTCTAGCAGGGGTAAGATTTCTGTTTGATTGCAAAAGTGACAAATATTTAAACTTTCAATTTCCATCTATAAGTTAATAGGAAAGCTACAGTAGTATACTAGTTAATATTTCTAAAGACACTCAGATGCTACTCTGAGCAGCATTGAAAACCCCAGAGCAATTAAGAGTATTGTTTTCAAGAGGGCTTGAAAGATTCCTATCACTAAGGAATGAAGATGAAAAAAAATTACTTCAAGGTTATTCGATATTCCATGTGCTGAACGAGTTAATTGGAGTACTAAGAAAAAATGTGCCAATGTAATTAAGAAATGTTATAATTCATAGTATTATAATTCACAAATACATAAAGGTCAAATTTGATTTTGTTCAGGCAATTTTCATCTCCTGAGTGCTTAAACTTGTAGCATTAGCTTTTCAAAGTAAAGCTGATTGAGTTCATAAAAAACTTAACAGCAGTAGTTTAAAAGCACTCTGAGTTCTTCCTTTCTCTTCTGCTGAAAGTATACTATCATACTCATGCTCAGAAAAATCATAATCCATGTGTGATTTTTGAGATTGTTCAATCCCTTGCCACTTAAATGGTAATGGCAGTGAGATGACCCTTGATGAAACCTAGAGAAGTCACTTTCAATCATAGCGAAGCCTCTCTCCTGGTATTACATCTTGGATTTGAGAGACGGTGTTAACAACATATCCTGCCTAACCTTGTGTTGGAAGGTAGGGTCAAAGGGTGTACAACTGGAGTTTATGGAAAAAAGACAACATCCAAGACAAGTTCCTTTCTCTTGGGTGTGGTATCTTGGCCTGAAACGCAGCATTTGCTCCAGGCTAGAACATGTCTCTGCTGGGCACAGGCAAAGTGTCATTTCTCAGAAGTGCTCATTTTGGTTGAGAACGGCTGGTTTTTCCAGAAGACAAAAGTGGACACTTCCTTGTAAAATTTCAGATTAGTCATTGAAGGGATGCTCAAACCTTTCTATATCATGTTATTTACATGAATATGGTCAAGAGGATATATTATCCTTAGCCTCCTTTTTTAGAAGAGTAGAAATGTGTAGCTGAAAAATTCCAGGGTTCCAGCCCAAGGCAGACAGCCAAAATGGAAAAATTTCGTCCAAACAATTTCAGTTAAGCAATTGTAAACAAAAAACGTTGAGGAAACTTTGTATTATCTAAAAACCATGTAAGATTCTGATAGAGTGGTCATTTCTGGTGACTAAATTAATAGAAAAATCTGATTACTTATGTAATTTAGGAAAGGTCTATGAATTAATTGACCAATAGTGCAAATGAATGCAAGTATCAGAGACCTTCATGTTCTTTTTATGTTACAGTGCTTTTAAGCAAACTGGAATAAGAGCTTCTGTAATGATACAAAATTATTTTGAAAGGTATGTTCTACAAATGAAGTCACTAAACCCTAACTTTGGCCTGGAAACACTGCTTGTTACTTGACAATCAATGATGAACAGATGACCTGCTGTTATTCAAATGAGTTACTTTAGAACAGGTTGACAATTTACTGTAAGTCTGATTCTGAATTATGCAAGTACTGAAGAAATTTTTTTATCCTTCAGGTCTTGATATGTGTAAGAAATGCAAAAGAGAAGTACAACTCTGTAGCTGGCTGGAAAGAGAGGAACTAAAAATATTTTTTTACAAGTAAAACAGTTTAGTGTGGAGGAAGAAAGAAAACACTGATCATAATTCAAGAAGAATATTTGTCCAAGCCAGACATTTTCAAATGTGAGAGGCTGATTAAGTTTATCCTGGAAAAATTTAAGGACAGTGTAAGTTCCTCAGTTCCAAGGCTATGGTTGTACTAACAAATAAACTTTCCTGGATACTGGTGCCATGAAACAGTCCAGGTCTCCACTAAGAATTACTTTTGTCTCCAGAATGGGGAATTGGAATACAAAGCATTTGCTGATAATCATACATCCTGGAAACTTCCAAACTTGACCCAACCTCAGTATTTTGTTGGGAAAGTACTACCAAGCAATGCCAGTCTCCTGTTGACACAATTCAACACTTTAGATTTGTGTCTTCAATATTACTCACATAATAGTGACTTTTTTTTTACTTACTAAATGCAGCATTAGTGATTGTTTTCGAGAACCCCTCAAAGATGGTAATGTACAAGTGGATCAGAGAGCATGGTGGATCAGCAAAGATGAGGCTGCACTTTGCAAAGAGCTAAACAGAAGGTTTAAGAAGAAACGGACATGTCAATAATACAGGCACCAAAAAGCTTCCAAATTAATCAAAAATGCCATAGTAGTCAGTTAAAATGCATTGGAAAGATAGTGTGGTGAAGAAAAAAAAAAAAAGTGGTGAAAAATCAAGCAAAAAAGATTTATAAGGCCTAAAGTCAGATGAGGACTATAATCAGATTTTAGTCTGATCCAAATTTCTTCTTTGATAGTGTCTTCTTTTATGGACATGCAGAAGTGTATCCATTACAGCTTGACTTAACATTGCCCTATTTCAAATTCATTAAAGTAAACTATGGAATTAAGGTCTAGATTAATTTAATGTACACTTAGTGGGTGGAAAATAATTTATGAATACTGTTTTGCTGTCAAGCTGGAAAGACTTCTCTAGTGTGATTGCAGAGTGTCTGTCTGGAATCTATTTCTATTACACATTTTCAGCAGCAGTTTTGATGATGGAATAGAATTTCCACATTTGAACATGACACAAAGCTGAGAGTAATTTCAAGATTTTTGGAGGTTAAGATCAAAGCCCAAAATAGTCACCCTCAACTGAAAAATGGTCTGAAATCAATAAATTGAATTTCAATAAGGAGAATTGCAAAGCCTGTGTGTTCAATCAAGGAGAAGAAATTAAATAGTCAAGTGAGAAAGGGAAGAAAATTGTGCAGCAACATCCAGAAATGAAGTTAGGTGTACTACCTTGCTGACTAAGAAATTAATAACATAAATGTGTCAGATAAATTCATGGCAATGTCCATTTCAGGCACAGGAGACAATTACTCCACACTGATGAGCGCAGTTTTGGTCACTGCTTTTAGCAAAGATGTAGACAAAGTGAAGGGAGTCTGGAGGACAGCAGCAGGGCTGATAAGAGGTAAAAGCGATATGACCTGCAAGGAAAGCTTGAAATAACTGGTTTGTTTAGTCTGGAAAGGAGAAGACTCATCATGTGGAAGAAGGGAACTTGATAACAGTCTTCAAGACTGTTACAGCCATGGGCGTTTATCAGTTGTTCCCAAGGTGCATGGAAGGCAAGGCAGGAAGCTACTCAGTTTGTAGCATAGATTCAGAAGAGAAAGTTCACCTATACAAACTTAATCAGATTGTGTTGGAAGAATGGAAATGATGGTTCACAGAGAATTGCATGCTTTTCAGAAACAAGTATTGTGATCAACTTAAGTTGATCTTCAGCTTCGCAAGGTGCTCTAATAACGTTGTGATTCTTACCAACTCTGCTTCTCCATTTTGTTTTGGTCCATTACATTAGCTTCCATGTGAGTGATATAATAAATAAAGAGTGCTTTTCTAGCCTTTGCTGAAATATAAATTAGTCAAGTATTCTTTAACTTTTTTTTAAATGAAAACTGTAACTTCTCCAATAGTTTTGTAGGAGGACAAGATGTCAGTATTTGATTTTAATGAATTATGTATTTTCTATATATCAGAGATTAATAATACTGATATGTTTCACGAATTTCTATATATCCCCTGTATTCCATGCATTTCCTTTATAAAGTTATCTCACTTTCATGATCTCTCCACCAAAGTATTCTAGGGCTTATGGACTGCTTATTAAAAACTGAAATGTCTAGAAGTAAGCATCTACGCAAACTTACAAATTAACCCTTTTATCAAAAAATGTATTAGTGGTCATAATTTTTGTCTGTAGAATGGATTATTTTTCAGAATGAAAATGAGCAAATCTAAATGTACTGCTTGAAATCCGTAATATTTTGCCACCAGCTGCAGTGAAAATAAGAGAGAGATTTTTAATAGACTAAGGATGGCTTCAAAATTCACTTGTCAGTTGCTTTTGCAAAATTGCATGTTTCCTGATACAGCTCTGGGATGACTGCCATCTATGAGTGATGCCGTCGTTTGGGTTGTGGTGCATAGTGTTATATTTCCCACTGGCATTTCCCACAATTTTCATTCATCTTTCATACTTTTTCCACCCTTTTTTATTATATCATACTCTTTTGAGTTGAGTTTCCTGTACTGAAGATGTCTGTTAACATTTCTGGAATCCTAGGATGTTGGAACAATGTCTCTTGTTCTTTACCCTAACTTTGACTGAGTCAGGAATTTAAACAGACCAGTATAGTATGTCCAAAAATATACTGCTTGAGCTATTGGACTGAGACAAAAGGAAGGAAAATAAAGGAGAAATGTAAATCTAAGTATGTAATTCTAATGTTTCTGCCAATAGGTTTTGCCATGGCAACTCTGTTGGTTTCATGATTTTGTACCTTGATTTTGTGCATTAGAGCATTCTTTGTGATCTCGTGTACGCTCACCTTTGGTTGCTGCTCGCTGCTTCTTGAGTGCTTTTGGTCATCAATATTAAATGAATGTGAATATTGAACATGCATTTGGAAAAGTGCTCCAGCCCACCTTCAATATTGGAAGCAGGGTATGGTGACCTGTAAGTTCTCTGGGCACATTCAGCAAAGGTACTTCGAGTATGGCAGCAGACACCAGCATCCCAAGGGAAAGGGAAGAAAGCAGAGGCTGGTAAGGATGCAGGCAGAGGGCCTTGAGGGTGAATAAAAAGGCAGGGACACAGGGCAGGAGAGGAAGAGAGTGTAGCATATTAAATAACCTGCTGCTAAAAGGTTATAAAGCAATACACTAAAGAGAAAGAAATTTTGCACCCTGGTTTTGGCTGAAGTTCGTGAAATTCTGTGGATTCTATTTTGGATCCTATTCAGTGTATTTTCAGTATTCCACAAATGAGTAAATAAGCAGCTTCATTTTGCTTCATAGCGAATGCGCTCTTCTCTAAAGTGTACAATGGATTAAGTGGATTGATTACATTTTCAGTGTGGGAAGAGCAGAGAGAAACAGCTTGATTTTGTGTTATTCATCTCTTTCACCCTTAAATGTGTTATTGCAACATGCATTTAGCTAGGACTACAACCAGAATACTCTTCAACTGTTAGTGTAGCCTATATATACGAAAGAAATTTTTTGCCTTGATGAACTAGATCCTCAGACAAACAAATCATGAGCAGTGAAATCCAGGAGAGTAATTGCTGCTTAGTCTAACAGCTGCTGTGGCATTTTGCTAGTATCTCAAAAGACTTCACTTCTACAAAAAAAAGTAGTAATTTGAAGTAGTTCTACTATACAAGGGTTTGTGACTACACAAAATACACATTTGTGTCAAACATATGGATGTACAGTAAAAATTAATTACTTTGTTCAGTGAAATTGTCTTGAAAGGCCATAAAAGTGGGGCTGGTGTTTACCTACTGCTTGCATGTGACTTCTTTACGCCTGCAAATGTTGCCTAAGTGACCACCCCCACCAAGAACTGAGCTAGCCTAGCCTAGATCTGCCAAGATTTGAAGAGAACTACCACAATAGTACAAGAGGCATTTAGCCAGCCTAACTCACATATATACAGAATATATTTATGTGGAAAGAAGTGTTAAGTGTTAAACTCAAAAATTACAACTTCTAGGGGCAAGACTGGTTTGATTTAGTGATAGCTCCACAGAGATGCAGAGGAGTGAATAAGTAACTGATGAAGCTGATTTTGAAGGAATGAGCCAAGGTGAGACACTATCCCTTATTGAGCAGCAGTACTTTTTTTTAAGGAAGGATAGGAGTGATATGAGAGCATCTGGCTGAGGTCAGGACTTGATCTTTTGGTGATTTGTAATTAGGGTTTGCATTTTACTTGAGGTTCAACATGAATGTTTGCTTGACCCATCCAAGCTGCTACACCTGAAGTAAGCTCAGCAGAACTGGAAGCTAGATGCATTTGTCATGTTGGATTGATGTGATTCATTGTGCTGATAAAGAATAAGAAAGGCCACAGGGAACTAATAATAATTATGTGGATTTGGGTAATAGAAGTGTAAGATAAATGCTGCATCTGGTTAAAACATTTCTGAGTTAAATACAGTGCTGGATCTGCAGAAAGGGAAGGTATCCCCAATGTAAGCTCTAAATGCATTTTTTTTCAATCAATCACATTTTTGTGAAGGTCAGCCTTACCTCACACACATGACAAATCCACTTGCCTGTTAGTATTTCTTATCAGGTACTCCCACAAGGAGTGATGAATACTTAATGTGCTGAATGTGTACAGTATCCACTTTCTAATGGCATTCCAGCTGTAAAATTATTTAATATTTTCATGACTAAATATTGGGGACCTAGAGGGAATGCATTTATTTGACTGTCTGAAACTGTTACAGCTACCCTGAAAACCTTAGTTTGGACAACATTAGGAGTTTACCAAACTGAGTACAGTTTGGTTCCAGGTTGCATCCCTGGAACCGAGAATCAAGAGCACTTCTAAAAAGCACTAATATATAGGGAAGCTCTGAACTAGATTTACAGTTTTGAATGTAGGTGCTAGACTGAAGTTACCCATAAGGAGGAAAAGGGAGCCTGTAATCCAGGTGCTCCTCTGTTGAGGGTGTTCAGCTAGTTAAAGCAGCATTATTTTTTTGGCATCTCAGTCCTCTCCTATGCTCCAGCAAAACACAAGGTGTTCCCATCAATAATTAAAGGTTTCTAGGTTATATCATAGATGATTGTTGCACGAAAGATGCAGCAGGATACAGGCCTTGCACTTCCTGGTGGTTCAATGCTTTAAAAAACAGCATAAACATAATATAGTGATATACTACATAGTATACTCTTGGGCATACAATAAGTGATGTTTTCTGTCTTGTTGACTTTTAAGTGTAGAGATACGTACAAAAGTCTGTCAACATAGTATTTAAAATACCAACGTAATATTTTGGAAAGGAAAATTCCTTGGCAGAAATGCAGAATGCGTAAGGAGATGGTGCAGTGGGCATGTACAGACACAGAGCTGATCTGGCTGTGCAAGTATTTGGAGCTAATTTACTGGATGGAAACAATGGCCTTAAGGATTCATGTTTTCATTACAGGGGGGTTGAATGAAATATTTCTCCAACATCTGTGCAAATAACTTTTCTGTTCCATAGCTATAAGATGAAATCTTAAAATGTACCTATGGCTGCAGATGCATTTCTGGTTTACCACAGTGATTCTCTGCTGTCTGAATGACTTGATATAGCTTTGTAACTGTACAGAACACTTTTCATATCATTTAACAAAAATAATAAGTAACAATTTCTTCTTATTATTAAATTGTCTCTTTAAATAACAATGCCTTGTGTTTGTCTTGTAATTGAACGAGGCTACCCCCACCTGCTGAGACAATAAAATCTTTGATGACACAGTGTCTCAGTAGACTGGGGAAGTGGGGAGAAATATTTGCTGCACTTCAGAGACTATGGTTTTGTTCACAGCCTGCTGGTTTGGATTAGAGTCAGCGATGAGTTTCCAAGTCAGCATGCACAGCACCCTGCCAGAGAGTTTTTCTTAGAGCTGCTGCTCCTTTGTAAAATGCAAAGGGAACCAGAAACAAAAAAACAAAACAAAAAAAAACCCAAAACAAACAAACAAACAAAAAAAAAAAGAATGGAGGAATGGCTACTGGCAGCCTTTCACTCCAGTTGTAGAGACAAAAACCCACACTGTCTGGACTTTGATGCAGTGAGTGCTGGGTGGGCAGTACATTTTCTCCGGTTTGATAGATTTCGTCGTTAGTAAAGCAGTGTTAGAAAAGGGTTTTCACTGAGACTAGCAGCACAAGCAGCATGCATTTAATATGTGAATGAAGCAATAGTTCTAATTTTATATAAAACATAATGGAAAGCTTATTATATGTTTTATAATTTAATACTTGCCTCAAAAGGAAAACACTGGCTTAGAAAATATAAAAAGTATTTTCTCCTCAAGTAGCTGAAAATTTTCCAGTTTCTCTAAAGAAGGGTGAACCAAACCCTTACATTAACAGGGGGTTAGTCAGCCTACATGACAAAGCTATGTAAAGAATTTCAATGCAGTGGTTGTTTTGTAGGATATTCAGACCTGTTTTACTGACTCAAAAACTTGAATGGTATTGCTACCATTAATAATATCTGGCATTTTAATAATGTTTTTCAAGAACGAAACATCAAAAGCTTTCCAGGGCACATGATCCAATAGGTAAACTGCAGGTCAAGGAAGTAATATCAATTGTCCAAGTTCAAGTACCTTATTCTTATGTCTGCAATTTCCCATCAGTGGATCAGTATTGATGCTACATCACAGATATACTTTGAGAATAAAGTCACTTAAGAAACTTGAGAAATACTGTGGTAACCATAGACATGTAAGACAGAACAAGAACAGCCATTTATTACTGTTTATTGCTCGACTTAGAGTCACTTCAGCAGGGATTCAGTAATGCAAAGTCTGGGTCAGCACAGTCCACAGAGAGTTCATAGTCAAGAATTCATTTCCATTATTTACTTTCATCTTAAGTCTTAATGTAGTGATGCTTTATATAGACATCTAAGGGGAATTCAAGCTTCTAAATCTTCACTCTGCTGATCACTAATCAAGCAAGTTCTTATGTACTCATGCACAACTTTTTTAGAGCTACGCTGCAAGTATTCAAAGAGAGGGAACAGTTTAGACTTAAGTTAATGTTTCATATAAACCTACCATACTTTCTAGAAAAAGAATTCTATAATATTACTGATTATAAAGCAGCTGTTTTGATATCATCCCTATATTCCTTGTCATGGATTACTCTTCCAGCTTCTTTACTATCTGTGCTCTTCTTTATGAGCTCTGCGTCCTCTGCAACCTTAAATGGAATTACTGCATTTGCTAATTGCAAGCTAAGTACATGATTAAAACAACGTTCCTTTTCTGCATTTGGCATTGCTTCTTGTCTTTATTTTATGATTTTTGGCAGAGACTACAGGGCCATATATATTTGTGAAACACAGTATACTGCATGCTTATATTATGAATTAACATTATCTTTTTTCTAAAAGTACTGGAGGGTGGGGCACTCAGAAGCAATTATGGCCTGACAGGACAAATCTTACTGAAAGCATGTTGTATTGCTAAACCTTTAAAATGGAAAATTCCTCTCATACTTTTCATATTACAGTGAAATCTCTGTAATTATTCCAATCAGCAGACATTCAATATGAATCACAAAGAAAACAAGATCATAGTAATATGAAGCTCTAAACATATTGAAAGGGGAGCTTTAGCATTTTTTGCTTACAGCAAACACTTTTTTTCCTGGAAGCAGCAGAAAGAAAAGTGGTGGGTCTTGTTGATGTCAGCAACTGTGTTCTTTGAAGTCCTCAGAGGTGCAAAGCAATGAAGACAATTAATTCCAATTCAATAATAAGAAGGAGAAAGGTGTTTTTCCAGAAAAGAAAACCTTTTCCTTGCTCACCTGGGTGACAAAGCTACCTACGAGAATGTTCTCTCCTGCATTTTGAGTGAGCTCTGTTCTCTCAAAGAATTAAGCTCGCTCCATGGACCAATGCTTGAGGTGCCTGCTGGCAGCTACCTGGACAGAGGAACCCACTGGTTTCCTCCCTTGGAGGTCCATGATAAGGCCTCTGTGTCACGGGGGAGGAGGATAAACATAGAGGACAGACGTGGTTTGTTTACAGGAACAAGTTGTCCTGGCAGAGAGTGTCAGCAGCTTTACAGCAGAGGCTGTCAGATCTTTTTGTGTCTTTTTAGCTTTCATCTTCTCTTCGAGGATTGCAGTGCCTTCTGCTGTGTCCTGTTGTGGACAACATTTACTTCAGTCCTCATTGTCATAGCTGTAGAAAGGCTTTTCCTATTGTAATATTTGATTTCTTGACTTGGTTAACTAACCTGGAAAGGAAGCTTTCTGTGCCATCTGCATCATGTCAGCAACGTAATCTTCAGTTTAGACAGCAGCTGGGCATGGTTTTTCCTGACAGATGGTATCCTGTCATCTCCTTAGCAGCTGTTTGGACATGGCTGCATGTCAACGCCACCATGATATAATCATTGTATCCTCTGAAGCAAGCCCAATGTGACCCTTGAGGCACTTGGCATCTTGCTGTTGGCGGCATATTTTGCAAGAATATTTTGAAGAAAGGGTATGGAAACAAGAAATCCGAGCACGTGTCACACATGTCCTTCCTCTGCACACTTTTATGGGAAGAGACAAATGTGTTCCAGCATTCTAACAGTAACTCTTTTGCTTGTTGCAAACCTAAATTTTGGATTTAGAAAGCTATATAGAGTTACTATGAAACTGTGCCAGTTTTGCAGTAATGTTACATTGTTCTGGCTTTATTCAACTGATGTTGAAGACATATCCTTTCACGTTCAGCCTTTATTTGTTCTAGACCTTGTCAACAAGCACATTTTAAAATCAGTGAGAGAATATTAGTGCAACTGGTAGCAAGCTGCTTTAAGAACATACTTAAATCTTTTCTCTCACTTGATGTATGTGGTCTTGGCAATTCTGAGCTAAGATGGGCATACAGGAGTTAACAGAATCAAAGCTAGCAACAGAATAATTTTCCATGTTGGAATTCAAATGTTTAACCTGGCCGCTATGGGGAGATTCTTTACATTTTTAGACTCCTGTATTGTAAATTACAAGCCTTAGCCATGTGTTTTACATCTGAAAGCTCTATCTCTTCACTGTTTAATGTGCCCTCAAAGATCATGTCCTTTTTATCCTTCTTTGTTTCCACACATGCATCTTCCACTTAATAACATTATGTGCTTTTTTGATGCCTATGGTTGAAGTCCCGAGTGTAGAACTAACAGATGTGACACAGCTCTTCACATGGCTCAGTGGCTATCCCTGCCTATTGTTGGCAGTCTCTGTGAGTCATGTGTGTCTGTGTTTATATATACACACATACATATGTTTGCATCCAAGCCACTTTGGCCACTATCTGAGAGTTCAAAGAATCTGCAGTATGAGTGTTAATTTTGTCCAGATGTAAGTTCTTTTTGTCAAACTGAGTTGTACGTAGGACCTCACCACAAGAATCTCATTTCCAATGCCTCCTTCCTTGACCTTTTCTGTACAGTTAATTAGCAAGAATTGTGGCTATCAGTGAGGACTGGCAGGTGACAATTAGATTCTCTATTTCTACAGGCCAATTATACTTTATTTTACTGTCAGGCAATACAGCTTTGGTCAGTTATGTGGAAATGACAGAAAAAAACTCAGATGCCCATTAAATCATTGTGTCCCTTAGTGTTAAGGAAGTATTAAAGAAGTTCAACACACAAATGTAGAATATATTTACAATGCAGTCAAATGCACAACAATAGACTTCTTAGCTTCTTTGTGCAGTTTTCTCTTTGTTTGTTTGTCTTTTTTGCTGATACCATGAAATGACAAAAATATTCCCAAGATTATTGTGGATTCTCTATGCTCAGTAGCTGTGGAGGTTTAACATTCTATTTTCAGTATAATTCTCCTTTACAAAGAAGCAGTGAATAATAGCAAATATGATACTCTTCTGTCATTGTTGTTTCCAAAAGATGGTTTAAGAAGGTCTTCAAGGGCTTAATGTTTTTGAACACTTATGAATGGGCTTTGTTTTGCTGATCTACAACTTTAAAAGTTCATACAATTTTTTCCAAACATTCAGGTCTCTGACTTTGTGTAGATTCAACTTTTATTTTGAGCATGAGAAGCAGCATATATTTGTTAATGGTTACAGATCACTCTATTGAAATAGAAGTCTGTGTCCACATGCCCAGGTTCCACCATTAAGAAACTTTCCTTCCCCAGGTTGTGCTGGCCAGCATATAAATACATATTTTGACCTGAATGCCGGTGTGCCTCTTACAAAAAAATTAAAGAGAAAAAATGAAGAAAAATCTGAGTGTCCAGAGGATTAGCATGTTAAAATTGATCCACTCATGTGGAACGTACTTTCCTTTTAATTGAGGAGGTTGTTTTGGGGCTTTTTTAGGAGGGAGGGGGAACCTTCCTTTTACATATTTGTCACATGCATGTTTTCCTCAGCATTTTACCAGCTAATTAGTGTTCGTCATGAAGACTGATGTCTGTAATGCTCATTTTCAGCCTTGTCAAGTACAGATGAGAGCACTGGCCAAGTTCTTTATACCTGTATATCTTTATGTGTCGAGGTCTGGATAGCTACAGGGTGACATGAAGTATAAACCAGTATTACTGACAAGTTTCTGAGTAGATATTCAAAAGGCAAAGACCTTTTCTTCAGAGTAAGAACCTATTATTGTTAAAATTTTACTGTAAATATTGCATGATCAATCTATGTTTCCAGACTTAGCAAATTCATGTGCATTACAGATATCTTGAGGCATCACTCACCTAGGAGTGCCCAAGGATCCTGCCAGCCCTTGAGACTGTGGAGTTAATGGGATCTGTATTAGTACCCAGGCACACCCAGCTGCTGCTGCTGTTTGGCCAGAGGCTGACCATCAGCACAGCCAGCGTAAAGTTGGATGCTTTGTGCTGTTGGAGGTGTAATCCCTTAGGTGAAATGTTAAACAGAGGTCAAGTTATTAAAGTTTGAAAACTCAGACATAAAGTGTGAGCCCATATATAGCTGTGTAAACTCTGATTTTGTGTTTGACCTTCCACCTGCAGCTTTGTTTGACTTCAGTATCCACTTTTATTCTTATCCCCAAGATTGAGTGTTGTTTGCTATGTGGTGTGAAACAGCTGTTCTCTTTAACCTGGAGCTAGTTGTTGAGAGATGTTCTCTATACTGTGTTCACTCTTCTCAGGGCTATGTTTTAAGAGTTAGTTAAAGTGGTTTAGGATCCTCAGGGCAGTGTTACAGTATGGTATTGTTTTACTACCTATTGTTTGTTACTGTTTTTTAAATTGCTTTGTACGCATAACCTAAATTTGTAATTGTTAGAAGATTGAGAGAACAAACCTATTTATTAGAAGACAATGATCCTTCCACCAGATTTCCTCATGAACCTACTAAAATAAATTAATAATATCCATATAAATAGTTCACATTCTATTTTCCTCCTAAGTGAACTTCAAAAGAAAGGCTTCATGGCAAAACAGCTGATCTTGTCACAGAAAGGTTCTTCAGTCTACTCAGTAGGCCATTCCTACCCAAGGTGAAAACCTCCAAAAATTAAGCAAGTCAATTCCATTGTTTTTACCATGGACATATATAGGGAGCAGGATTAGAGTTCTTCCTGGGCAACATCTGTGAGACTCTGTGCTTCCCTTGAGGGAGAAGGAAATAATTTTGAGAGAAAAAATGTTTATTTATCAAATGCAATAATACATCCATTTTATGTTCTATAACTTTTTTTTCCCTTATGAACACTTGCTTTGTTATTTTAACCATATGAACTAATTGCTATATGTAAGTTTTGCCATTTGAATGCTATCATTGTCTCTCTCATAGCTAGGTTTGCTGGAAGGCAACTATTGGTATCCAGTCAGCCTGAATGAATAGAATTGTTGTACTTAGAAAGCTGAATACTTTATATGGCTTTAACAAATTAATTAAACCTGCTATTATTTAGCCTGCAGGTACAGGTTATACAGCTTAATCTGAGTTGTAACAGATACAAATGTATTATGAGTCCATAAATACACGTATATTTCTAACTAGGCTTTATGCTGTACCTATGCAGTGTTAGGCAAAAAAACTGAAGCTTCTGTGAAGCATTTGTGCTGAAAACGTTTATCTAAAACTTCATTAGAATGTGGCCTGTTTTTGCAGCTCTGTCATTTACACAGATGGAGAGAGCCTCAATAAAGTCGAGATTTAGTTTGCTGCTGATAAACACAAGAAGTTTGAAGGCTAACTCTAATTCTGACTGTACTCAGTCCTTTTTGAATTACACTTCTGCCCAGCATTAGTCTCACCTTGTTTGACTTAAGTGTAGATCAATTCACTGTTTTCCTGACCAACTGAAAGTTTTGTATTGAATTTC
This sequence comes from Serilophus lunatus, assembly GCA_013399895.1. Classification (NCBI taxonomy): domain Eukaryota; kingdom Metazoa; phylum Chordata; class Aves; order Passeriformes; family Eurylaimidae; genus Serilophus; species Serilophus lunatus. Next base: position 456,640 of record VXBA01001882.1, read on the forward strand.
AGTTTTTTTCTATGAACTTTTCTATTGCCACTAATGCTATACCTGATAAGTCACATGCCTTTAAGAAGATTCATTCATATTGTCACCCTCACATCAGTTCCTGCCATGTCATAGTTTTCTGGAGCAATATGTGCAAGGACCCACTGACTGGCCTGCTACACCAGGAAAATAGGCTTTCAGGGCAGAGAGATCAGGACATTTCACCCTAGAAAGAGCTCAAGAGAACAGACTGGAAAGCACGCTTACCGAAGTCCTGCCCTGCCCGCCCTCTGTGAGTGCCCTGATGTAGGAGATGCGACCATTCACATGACCCTCTGTGTGGAGCCTGGAGTGTTCAGGAACAAAAACTTGGGAGGTCTCTAATGGGCTTGGACCAAGCCCTGTTTAAGACTCTGGATTGATAATTGACTGTCTGTGTGTCTGACATCATGCTTCAGTTCATGTCAGAGACAAAAGCTGAAAAAGAAACTCTGAAACTTACAGAACTTCAGGAAATAGCAAACCACTTCCAAACACACTGGAGGTGCTGCCACATTTTCCATGAGATTTCAGCTTTTCTTTTTCTTCTAACTGAGCCATAGAAGACTAATAGTAATCAACAGTTGCAATAAGATTTTAAGGAAGAAATGCATATTTCTTTGAGTCTTAGAAACAGGCTGTATTTTAGAGGAATAGAGAAAGTTTTATTGTTTTATTTTGTATGGACTTACCTTATTATGTTCTTATTATAAGACAGAAATAGTTTGCTAGTTTTCATGATTGCTTTTTGGTCTTTGCAGTACCAGTGACTTTGTTTTCTTAAACCGTTGACTCCAGAACTATTTTAGCAGAAGTGGTCTTGAACCAAGTTTAGTCACATTTCTGCTGAGTAGGCCAATGATTGGCAAAAACTATTGTATTTGTCTCGCTATTAAGATAGCTCCAAACATTTTTCTGCCAACTGTATTTGTTTATTTGTAAAAAAAATAGATTTCTTCGAGCTTTTGGCTTGTTTACTATTTTTCAAAGCAGTGATATTTATAAAAGTAATGAAAATTTACACCTTTCTTTGATAACATGGAAGAGGATGGCAGGGTTAACTGGAGACCAGCGGATCCTGTTACTTCATTCTGAGCACACAGTGGAAAATACACATTCCTTTTCACTCCCTGAATTTTCTTAGAAGCACATCTCTGCTGTTGGATGTGTGAGTAGCCGTTTGAAAATTCTTCTTTTTGGGACAAAGCCCTTACATTTGGGATATTGGCTCACCAAGACATATGTATACAGCCAAAATACATATTTTTTTAGGGAACTTTAGAACTTTTTTCTCTCCGGATATGCATCTGGGTTTTCTTTTTCATTTCTTCCTATTCTCCCTGTTTTTGTTTTCAGGGTGGTGATGAGTTTATTCATTGCAATAGCATTCTGATGCAGTGACATAAGTCCCTTGCTAATAGGAAACAGAAAAAACAAATAACTTCATATAGATTCAGTGCAAAGCAAATAAAGTATAGCAAGAATAGCAAATGTAAAATATGACAAGTCAGAAAACCTTAGACTTGTCAGTGGACTTGTCAGTGGAAACAGTCAGTTTCTTTCTAGAATATCTGTGGGGTTTTTTTCTCTTTAAGTTTACAAGAGAAAAAAACCTTCTTTTTGCCTACATCAAACTTTCCATTTTTCCTCAAAAATTATCATTAGTGACAGTTAAATAAGTGAAATATATACCACTGAAACACAAGGGAGGCATGTTAAGGAGGTACAAGAGGCAGATGGGCTGAATGATCTCTTAACTCAATTTTCTATAATGTGGGAGGCTGGGAGTGAAGTGTATTAGCGTGGGCTTTATGGAAGACACTTCCTTCTGATAAGTTTTTCAGTGATGCACAGTAAACCTCTCCTCCCAGGACAGTAAAATGTGAACCTCATTGGACTCTGCAGAACAGAATTTGAACTCGTAAAGTAAAAGCAAATTCAGATCGCATTTCCAGCCACTGTTATTTTTAGTTAAGCCACAAACCATTAATGATGTTTAAAGTAGAGAGTTCCACATTTTTCTCCTGAAGCATGTGCTGTTTATTTCCTACCCATGTAAGTACATGGCCAGCACATTTGATCCTCCAAGGCCATTGGAAAGGCTTCAGAGGAGCCAACTTCCACTGGACTTCTGAGAAGGGATCCTATCTCTGCCTCATAGGGATGGCTGTTCCCAAATGATTTCTCCCTTTGCATAAGGAAAGGCCGAGGTGCTACTCTTGATCTTACAGGACAAGAATGTGGGCCTTGGCAGTAAGTACTCTTCCCAGTTGATCTTGGATGACTTTTGGCAGGTCACTTTCACTCTTTTATCTTTCGGATCTCTCTTCTTTGACTTCTTTACAAAAAGGTATCACTGTTTCTGACAGATGTTTGTGTTCTGGTGTATGTTTCTGTTGCACAGAGTTGCAATTTTGCTTTGAATCTGAAGTAAATTGATGCTGACAAGTAAATTGACAGATAGATACATTATCATCTTTGGTTTGTGAGGAGTATCCTTCCACAATCACTCTCTGTATCCTTAGAGGTACTTGAGAATGGCTTTTCTTAAAAACATCCAAGCAAGATTTCATCGAGGCAGGAGGAAGAAAACTTTGTGCAAACCAATTTTCAGTCGTATTGGCAATCTTATTTCAAGGATGGTATTTTTTTCTCTTCTTGCTCTCTCTCTCTTTTTGCTTTTTTTTTTTTTCCTATAACTCTCTTATTCCTTGTTCATTATTTCCTCTGTTGGAATAGCAATACATAATTGTGGCAGCTGGGTGTTTATTAACAATTTCCAGTAAAATTTAATTTCCTATCTTTCAGTAAGACACTGCTGCGTATTTTAAAACATTGAAGTAACTAATAATTTACCCAATATTTCCATTTCCTTGTTTGTTTTCTCTCTTTTCCCTCATAAGTGATTAATTTTCTTCACTTTTTTTTTTCTACCTGAAATTAAAAACTCGTCCAATAGAGCATTAAAGATACTTAGCTCACATTCCTGAGATGTTCTGGTGGAAATTCTTGTATGTTTTCAGTTAAATTCTCAATGCTTACTGTTTTCCTGGAATAGACCATATTACAATTGCAGCAGATTAAAACCTGCAGTTATTTTTTCCTGTAGTCTTTCTGAATTCTTTAGAATTTTCTGGTTTATTTCTGGTTTAGTTTTATCCTACTGAAAATACAGCCACCACTCTTTCAATGGAATTTTGTGAATTCTTTTGATTGCAGTGCAGAAGTAAAGTTCTACAGAGGCTGGATCAGCTCTAAAAGTGATTAATCTCTTTGAAAGGGGATAAAAAGAAGATGGTAGTTTCATTATTTGAAATTACAGTTTGTTAGCTTCATATTGCTAATGATTCTTGTAAGAGACACGCATGATCTTGCAGGATTTTTAAGTACTTGCAAGAAAAAATACGTAACCACTGACCTATGGGTCTGGTGTTTTGAAAAATGCCCATGACGCTTTATTCAAGGAGCTATACTTTCCACTTATTCTGAATTTTCATGGGAAATTGTCAGCATCCGGTTTGGCCTTGTCCAGATCAAGCAAATGGAGAACTATTTGTAAATTAGAATTAGAGCCTCATCCCTTTAGGTCCTCTTGCATAAATCAAGGTAGGTTCCTTCAGATGGAGCTTTGGAGAATCTGAGCTAGTCCCGTGCTGTCTTTAACACTCTAAATTTCCCCTCTTAGAATGAACAGAGCTTCTACAAATTGGGCTCCTCAATTCAGTAGTTCAAATGGGTGCAGCTGGGTGTATGACTTTTACAGCCTGCCTGATCACATCTCTTGGGGATTTTTATTAGTGGAAAAGAAAGACTAGTGCAAGCCATGTCCCTACCTTTAGATAACTTGGATTTCCTAAAATGGACATCCTGAGCTCTTAAGTGCTTGTGTTTCACTGAGTCAATAAGGGTGATGGAGCCAGTGGTTTTTGGAAGAATGTCCTCACTTTTCCTCCTCCTAGAATGTTTTCAGGTCTGTTGTAACTTAGTGCCAATCCTGACTTTGGGCCTGTGGTTTGTGCTGCCATACAAAATATTTTTGACCTTCTACTGTCCTGCCTTGTTTAGTATTCAAAGCCAGTTGTTAAATATCATTTCCTTGTGTTTTTCTTGCCTGATGATTTGCTCCAGAAGATAACCCTAACATCCACAGAGGATTTGGCTTTGGTTTGAGTTGTTCGTGTGGTTGAGTGACTCAATAGCAATGATAATATATTTATGCTAGACCTCCCAAAAGAGTGAAGGAGACAGGTGGCAACCTGATAGAAAGTTGCTCTGTCTCTGTTCAAAATTTAAATTTGGGACCCAAAATCTTTCAGCCAAAAGCACTGTTTAAAAACTAATTAAAAAAGGTGTTTGTATGTACCTCCTTCCAAAGTATTTAAGCCACTATAAAACTTCTTTTTGCATTGATATCTCAATAAGCTGAAGTTATCTAATATGCTGCCCCCATCCTTCTGCACAAGTGTTTAGAACCTGCTGTCTGTGGCCTTATCTTGAGACATTTATAATCTAAATAAGCAGGACAAGCAAAAGTCAGAAGGACAAATAAATTAAATGATGCACCTACATTTCTGCAGCTGGCCAGTAATAGAGCTCACGTTAATCTGAAAGATCACCAGAAATATGTGCTTTTTCAGTAAGAAAAACATGATTAATGTCAGCTACAAGCTGAGTTAATTGACTTTCAGAAACTACTCATTATAATTTTAGAGGCAAGACATAGGAAAACGTGTTGATTTAATGAATTCACAAACTGAGACAAAAGATGTGTCAAGAAATGGAATCGGAAATAACATGTCCCTTGTCACAGTGGGATATTCTGATATACACACCCATGATAATTAACCTTGACATATAGCAAAAGAGATGAGAACCTGGGAATATATTAATATTTTATCTATTCCAGACTGGTAATGGATATTTTTTGTGTCCTCAAATCCTAATCACAAGCAGGTATTTAATGCCATTTATATTCTTATTTTTTCTTCAGGACAGAGGCGAGCTTGTTTAAATACTTGCTCATTTCTGATTAGAATGTTTTTCCCAAGGCTATTGACATAGTTTCTTTGTTCAATTAAATCTGGCCAAGCACTAATATTTCCTGAGTAACAGTATCATTACAGCAGAGAAAACAGTTCAAATTGAACTTGGATACTCACTTGTTAGGCATGCATACACAGGCTAACATTATTAATTAATGTAATTGATATGTCTTTTAATTAAAATAATACAATAGGTATAAGTAACCTTGCAAGAGATCTAAAATACCCTATGTGAACAATGGAGTGGATTTTTGGTGTCACCTACTTGAAGCAGAATTTTTGCAGGGTATGAATAATTTGGGGGCCAAGGCACAGAACAAAAATTGGTTATTGGCAGTAGCATTTTTTTAATTTTGAAACAGAAATGTTAACTAGTGTTTGAAAGTTTACTATAGCTCACACTTCGACCTGGACTATCTGTCATCTTAATTGATACGCACAAGTTCATACCAGCTGAAAGGATAGTCCTTTTTCTTATTAGAGAGCTGGAGGAAGGGAAGCAGAACTGAAGGAGAAAACCAGTATTAATTAAATGATTGCACAGTGCTCTTTGTGGGCAGCATCTAAATGCTGGTAATGTGCCGCCTGACAGAACAGGACAACATTTATACACATGATTATTTTTTTGGAGTATATGAAAAATTGCCTTCTGATTGCTGCTATGAATAGTGTTTTCAGGACAAATAATGCAGATTTTCTTTGTCTTAGTGTGTGAGAGGAAGGGGAATACTAGGCAGAATTTAATATTATTAGGAAATTAATGCAAATGTATTCAAATTGCGTATTTTTTTGTCTTCCCTTTCTTTCTCTCCTCATGTGTCATTTGCTTTCTAAGATGATAACTCCAACAAGTAAATGTTACATGCCTGTCTATGTGATTTTTGTCTTGCTTGAAGGTTTTTGATACAATTACATTTTAGTTCAATATATTTACAGATAATTAGACCTTTTTTAATTCAGTGGTCCAAAGTCAAGCGTTGAAAAAAACAAAAAAACCTCTTAGTTAACTGTTTTCAGAATGTTGGTTTTTTTATTGCCACTTTTACATTTGTTCCTAGATATACCAGCTGAGGCAAAGTTGTATTTTTGATCATATTGAAGAAATTAAAATTTGTCATATTCAGGAAATTTTTGTGTTATCACGTAAAAGTTAGATATCCAGTCTGAGTTAATCATCCAGGCTTCTCTTCTAATCATTACAGAAAAAAAGAAAACAAAACCTGCAGAATAAGGTTAAAATCAATAACAAAGGAGAAAATTATTTCAGTTCTGAGAAGTTAGGTTCTTGTGTTATTGCTCTTTATTGCAGAATACACTGAAAACAATTACTTTATTTCTTCCTCCTCCAACAGAATGTTTCTCCCCAGAATAGTCATTGATTGTTAAGTTTTCCCTCATGTCCAAGGATAAAATGTACTGCCCTCATCATCTTGTCACGTTTTAAGCCTGAAGAAGGTGATGTGTTTTCTGGCAGTGCAGAATATGTGACCATTTCATTTGGTATGAGGAACACTGATGGGTGGACTTCTTTGTGTGTACTTTGTCTCACAAGTTGTAAATCATTAATCATTTTTTCTGCAGTGTTCTATTTCGGGACTACCATGCACTGATTTGGCATGATAAAGGGACAGGCTGTCAAAAGGCAGCGACAAGTCTGGAACAGCCCACTTTGCCTCCTGTGACTAAGAATTAGACTTTTGAGTGTACCAGTATTGTATCTGCATAATCATTTCCTTGTGGCACATGAGAAGCAAGAACAAAAGGGAGAATATCATTCCCCAGATTCCAGCATGGTTTCTTTGTTATGAAATCAGTAGGTGTTGGTGAATTTTGGAGGAACTATTTTGGAACATAAAGTGGCATTGCTGTACAGAATTTAACCATAGGAGACATAGCAGTAGTTGTGACATGACCAAAGGTAGAGTAAGGGAAGTTCAGTATTGCAAGGAAGTATAACTATGAATTTGATGCACCTAAACTGGCATCTAGGTGTGAATTAAGAGCCTAGAGTCAGAATATTAATTCAGGAATATCCAATCAACCTCATATTCAGATATTCTCACAGATAAAAACTGTACCACTGGGTATGCCCATCACAGTTTTCTCACAGTTTCTCTTGGCGCTGGGTTGGCAAAGGAGGTGGCTGCCTAAGATGGATTAACATTGAGAACAAAATAATTTCTCTGCCTGAATTCAGTGACTCTGGTATTCCTGGTCAGGCATTACCAACCTGCACCAAAGGGTCTGTGATAGCTATAAAAAAAGACAGAAGGATAATACCTGAAATATTTTTGCAAGTAGCTGGATACTTGTGCTCTCCTCAGTTCTGCCTTAAGGTTTCTGTACCAGAAGGAGAATCTGACCGGTGTTTCAAAGCTGAGAATGACATTTCTGAAAATGATTGTCCGTGCTCTAGCTTGATTTTATAGTACCAGGATTAGAGAATTTTTAAAATTTTACCTGCAGCCAACTGGTAAATCCGATAAATTTGGAGACTACATTTCTGACAGTTTTCTGGACAGCTGGGAGTTGTTTCCTAATGTTTTAATATTATTTCATGCCAGTGATTCTCTGTTGGTTTTATTGGTATTGAGAGCTGAACATTTGGCTTAATGCACTGGAAAATCAGGTCAACAGATCACTGGTCAGTGACAGTAAAAGCCAGCACTGTGCAAAGTGTTGTAGCTCTCAGGCTGATGATATCCACATAGCAAGGGTATCTTCTGTAGCACAAATGAAAAAGATTGGTATCACTAGATTGTAACATCTTCAGTGGATAATACTTAGGCTTTAAAATAGATTGCCATCAAAAATGCATAAAAATAAGTGGAAATTATTTATTTTACACTAAATATATATGTGATACAAGAGATTCCTCCTTCTAGGAACTTTTAGTGCCAGTGAACTACCCAGTAATGCAGCATGGAATAGCAAACAGAGCCAAGCAAGAGGAGCAGCTAGGAGAGATCATTTAACAAAGTTAAGAAGTTATTAAAATAGCAATTAGTCTTTATAACTGATAAACTGATAAACAGTTTGTAAAAATATAAAGATAAAAATACACGATGAAATGCTATGAAGGTGAAGCTGTTTGAGGGAAGTAGTCAAAATGTGTCATATAATAGTGAAGGCTGTATTTAATAAACACCAGCTAAAAGACTTAAACCTGTTGAAAATATTTTTTATTCAAGTTGAGTTCAAAAGGTCACTGGAGGCAAATCCCCTGAAGTTAGCATGCCTTTAGTAAACAAATTCTGATTAAAAGCTATTCAGAACTGTCTCTATTTGCTTTGTGACAATCACATGGTAGATATTTCCTTTCTACTTCAACAGAATTCATGACATATCTATTTAATGGAGTTGAAATGGATTGTGCATTAAGCAGCATTACTTTATGTGACACAGAAACATTAAAGCATGTGTACCTGTAAAATAGAGTGATTTAAATGTATTATGCAATAAGCCTAAATGGTTAGTAGGAACATGAATTGGAATACTACCTTGAATATAAAAATGCCTTTCATTTGGTTTTTTTACATGCATTAACTGAGCTTGATAGTAATTGTGAAAGTCAGGTAAGTGTTATTACAAACATACAGCAGATGCTTAAACTGACATAAATAGAGGGTGAGAGATTTGTTCAAGGTCAGAGAGCAAGTGCCCAGGAGTTCTGATATATAGTTCCCTGTTCTGATCATGAAACAAATCTCCTTTGTTCTATGTATTTATACATCACACCTTATATGAATAGCCATATTATTTTGCTTGTGCTCCCGTAATATAAGTACAGGGCATACAAAAAGGATAGAATCTTTTTGTTTAAGGATCAAGGATGCAGAGTTATATACTGAGGGTACTTGCATCCCCTGCTGCAGGTAGTAGTTTGCTACCGACATAAGTGGTTGACTGTGGTTATTTCTATCCTATTGCTGCTTCCAATCCTTTAACTGCAGTGTGCTGATTTTAATATGCCAGGAATCTAAATACCCCTCAGTTTTGTTCTGATGATCGAGTCCTTTCTTCCTTGAACCTTCTGTTTCTATACTGAACTTGTAGGAATGCCATGTTGCTCTCCTTGGAAGCAGTGATTTTTCTTCTTTTTTTCTCTTTGCTGATGTTCAGCACATCCCAATAAGCTAGTAGCTCACTTCTATTAGAGCCTACTATTATCTGAAAGAGATTGTGTTGTAATCATGAGGTGTTTCATAACTTCAAGTTAAATATAAACAAGTAGGTCTAATATAATTTATTTTTTTTCCATCTGCTTAAGTGCAATAAAGAGGTTTCTTACAATTTTTCCCTTCTTTTGGTCAAATACTAAATGGTCATCCTGCCGAATAAATATGGCAAGTTTAGTTTAAACATGGAGTGAGTGACTGCAGAAGGTTTATTTATTTTAATGGCTTCCCATTCTGATGAAATCTAAACAGAAAAGCACAAAAGTTATCTCTTAAATCCAAACCAGAATTTTGGCTGAGCTTATTAAGTCTGAAACGTCTGGACTTAAAACAAACAAACAACAAAAACAAAAATCTCTTTTTGCCTGTGAAATACATTTGAAATAACTTCCTCCAGCTATTTCATTTTCATTTCAGAGGCTTTTTTGTGCACTACCAACTGCAACCCAAAAAGCAACATGGTCAAATAAATACTAAAATGTTAACCTCCACTTTACATATAAGTCAGAGAGTTTATGTAGCATGTCTAAAGTCAAAAAGCAGAATACCAGCAGAAGAGGATTTAGAGTTGAGTGGACTCTAATCCACCAGGCTAAGCTCAGCCCATTGAACATGACTTTTATTGTGCACCCAAATACCAGCTGGTGATCACTTGAAGATTGATGGTAGCATGCAGCTCTGGAATGTGCTCCTAAATTCACTCTTTATGTCAGTCTTCATGGTGCAAAAACGAGTGAAATATAGTTGTGTTGTGTATGTTTAAACACTGAGCATGCTGCCCACTGAGCACGTCTGCCCACGGGGCTTGAGGTCTTCTACTGCCATTGAGCCAGCAGCAGGGACAGCTCCATCCCATAAATGACACCTAACAATGACAGACCCACTTCCTGCTTCCAAATCCATAGATAGATAAAGTAAGCTTAAATAAAATAATTTTCACTGCACACAGGCTTGGAAATGTTTTAATTTTGAAGCTGACATTAAAAAACCCTTAAGTCTTAATTAATATTCAGAGGACTCATAACAGTCCTCTGTGTTCAACAGCATAAACAGAGAGCACTGATGACGAAATTAATATTTTCAAGTTGTGTCTAACTGCTGAAATCCTCTGGGGGATGTGGCCAAACTCTGTATCCAATGAAGCAGGTTGTGTCATGACAGTAATTTGAAAAAAAATATAAATTAGGGTGCAATCTGATGAAACCACATGGTTTTTCCTCCAATGAGAGTAAATGCATTTAATATACCAGAAAAATGTATATCAAGGAAAAAAAAAAAAAAAAAAAGAAACAACTAGAAAGCATTTAAGGATATGCTTGACCTTTGCTTTTCTCTCAAACCAAACTTTCCTTGGCTTCAGAAAACTTCCCAAACACCCACGTCCAGAAAGCAGCTTGCTTCCTGTCAATGCAAAAGGCTGGGTGGCCTCTCGGATGCAAAATAAAATTTAACCAAAGAGCTGAAATTAGGCTTCAAGGGGTAATTTAATAATTCAGGACAACAAAGAAATATAAGAAAATGGATAAACAATATTGTGGAGAAATATTCTATTATTTCTGGAAATAGGAAATACAGTAGAAGATTTAGGTAAGTACAGTTGTGAAATTACTGTGGAATTGAGCATGGCTGTTGCTTTTGGTAACGTTCTTTATCTCCAATAAAATGACCCTTCTGGCATCATGTTGGACTAGGGGTTCATTGAAGGTTCACTGATGGGGAATGCCATTTGTTCAACTCCAGCTGCTTTGTTTTCTCACATAGTGGAGGGAGAGTAAGTGTTTCTTTTATCCTTCCCAGATGTAAAGCAGATCTTGCTAACTATCTAAACTTGGTATATAGAGATGATTATCTAATGTGTAGACAGGAGTATACAGACACCAGGAATATATGCATCCCATTGGCATACAGATACTGGGTAAAGAAGAAAACACACTAAAAAAGGAAATAGTGGTTTATCTATTTGTTTGTAATACCCACCATCCCACATATTTAGGATTGCTTTTGCTGTGGACAAGATGGCTGTTTTTATGAGCATCCTTCTGTATTCAAAATTGTCAGCATATAAAAATGCCACCCTTTACTTCAGCAGCCCATTGAAATGAATTTATTACTGAAATTCTTTTGAATGTGAAATACTGCCCTCCAAGCTCTCTTCAGTTCATAACTGGGAAAATTTTACATTATTTTAATGAAGAATGAATGAAAGCTAAGCACTGGGATTTAGCTTGATCTCTTTTTGACTGATGTTTGTCTGATAGTTAATCCTAATTTGATTAAATTGATAATAATAATAATGAAACTGTAACCAAGCCTGCATATAGTAAATTGCACTTTTTTATACAGAGTAGGGGTGAGAAGTGACTGAGAAGATGGGAACAATATGTTTTAAGGAGATCTGTGGATAAAGTGGCATGGCTAAAGTTGTAGTACAGTTGGTAACATCAATAAAGGCAGGGATTACTGCAGTAAGGGCAAGGGCTGTTGTAGATACAGAGAGATTGGCTGAATCTCTGGGGAGGTTTCTCTTTGAAGGAGAGAAAGGAATATAATTAAAAGGGTTTCTCTGCCTTGCCACAGTGAAATGGGTTCTTACTTTATTACAGAAACCATAATGAAATATTGAAGTGGTTGAACTGTGTTTTCTCAATGAGTTTTTATTAGCTCTGGTAAGAAGCATAATTTGACAGTTTAGCAACAATATACTCAGAGAGAAAAAGAATGTATGTGAGTTGATGCAAAGAGCTTTCTCAGTCTGAAAAGAAGTTAAGAGACTACTATTTTTATTCTTTAAAGAGTTGGTTATTCTGCAACATTTGATAGTTCTTCACTAGAATTTAGAGACACGGTTGTCAGTACATCAATGGAGATGTATTAACACCTCAAAACTGCACATTTGGGGAGTAGCTGCCTCTGTCAGTTTTGCAAAAGGCAAATCATGTCTTCACTATGTACAGGCTACCTCGGTAAATCTGCAAAATAAATACTTGCACTGAAACAGAAAGGTAAACTTGCAAAGAAAAGACAATTCTAGCAATAAAGCAGCCTACTTTCCCTCAACCTTAATTACACTCTTCCTGCTCCTCTCTCTCCTTCCCCAATATTCAAAAATGCATCAGCTGATTTAATCTCTTCCATCCATTTGTGGGGAATAAATAGTCAGGTACATATATCTAAACCTTAAAATGTTGCTTTTATCCCAAAAACAGTAACCTGAAAGAGATGTAAAAGTAAGAAGTCCCCTCAGACCTTGTTCTTCACCCAATGGCCAACTCACTAGTGCCAAATGGGATGAAGATGAATGATTTGGGATAGCTGCTCCTTAGTATCATGTTGTTGCCCAGTTCTGACCTGAAGAATAGCATGAGCTTCTATCTTAATTAATTTTTCAGGCAGACAATTGCAATAATTCACTTTCTTCCATTTCTCATATCTCCCTGTTATGCACAAGATTTTAAACACAAGGCTCAGAGAAGACTGGCTTCCATTTGAATGGCCAACTCAGCTGCAGTAATCTTAAACCCAGATGGCCTTTCTTTATGGCTCTCCATGCTTGCCAAAGTTGTCCCTTTCATTTTGGAACCAAAAATGAGCACAAAGCCTAGACAGGATAATAATGGGCAGAAAAGGACAAGGTAATAATTGAAAAATTAGATATTGTCTGGAAAATTCTGTAGAATGGCAGCATCACCTGTAACATCTTCTGATATAAAGGATACAAATTGCATTTATATAAAATCGTAACTGCACTGTACTTATTAAAAAATAAGAAGCCCACTTTTCAATGTTTTTGTTGAAATACCTATACAGACTTCAGAGGAGTCGTTCCAGGTTTACAGTGAGGTAAATGGAGGAATAATCTGAAAATTATGCCTAAAAGCATCTACAGCCTAGTGAGAGTAGTTCACTGCAGAGTGTGTGCCACTGCTGGAAACACACATGGGTGGTCTTGCATAAAGCTCAATGAAGGAATCTCAATAATGGAATATTTGGCAATACTCAGGATAGCTATGCAACTGCAGTCTGAAAAATGTTAACGTGTTTTACATCTTTGTTTCAGAGTGGGCCTACTGTTGTGGAATGTGGTATATCATCGTGACAGTATCTATGTAAATAAAAAAAATCATATCTGTATTTCATAATGTAACTTGTGGGCTGCACTGGGTTAATAAGTGTGCCATAGAACCATGTTCGTGTTTTGCCACACAAGTGATTGACTTCCTCTTCTCATGTATTTACCTTTGTTTGGAAAACATATTCCTTCTGCGTAAAACTGGCAGCTGCCCACACCTCAGAGGATCTGCCCCTCCTTCGTTCATTAAAGTACTAAATGCAAGATGAAAAGTTCCTTATAGTTTTTGGTACATTTTAATACAACAGCACTCTGTCATGAGTGATTCCTATTTCAGTACCACTTATAAAAAAGCCCAATGTTAAAAGTCAGTTAATACTCCATTCTTAATATTCCACTGTGATCTTTTTAAAATCTGTGACCTACTGGGATTTTAGGACTTCTGTGTGTCCTGCAAGTTGTAAAAAAAAAGACTCATCTACTGACATATGTGAATGCTCTGCTGAAGGTCAACTGTTAACTGGTGTCTTTTCCTATCAACACATGGTCCCCTTCACAAAGAGCTATTGAGTGTTTTACTGCTCAAAATGTGTATGCTGAGCTGCTCAAGGTGACAGATTGTTAGTCAGACATGCTAGAACCACTTCTGGGCTTGATTCTCCAAAACTTCACCTTAGTGCTCCAATTTCTCTTTACGAAAGACTGCACCATCTCAGTCCCATAATGTTTAAGTTCCACTTTCAACTCATTTAGCAAGTATTCAAGGTGTATATTTAAAACAGATCATATTTAAATATCGTTGACATTTCCTTGTTATTTACTCTCATTCCAAATACAGCAATTAAGGTTCTTTATAGAACATTATACATTTTAACCCTAGGTAAAAAGGGTTCCTGTTTCAGCCTGTACTATCTGAACTCCCTTCGTCTCTATCCTCCTAGTTATCTTGTTAATTAGTTAGCCCGTGATTTTATGAGCATTTGTAAATCTATTTTCTCCTCTCTCACTTGCTCTCTTTTTTTTTAATAAAAATGCAATTAAACCCCATTCAGACAGATTCAGAAGCAAGTGTGCACATCTGTGATTTCCAGTCCTTATAAACCTATTACCACCCATACAAAAAGCCAGATTTCATTGTAACAGCATTAAAGAAAAGAGCAAAGACTCTCATGCGTGAAGAAGAGATAAAGAGATAAAGAAAAGGTCAAAAGGTCCACTTGAGCTTTTTTGGGCCCTGTGTGGTTAAGGCCCACAAGGGACTTACTAGTAGCACATCTGGCTGCTTATGGCTCTGTGGCTAAATGACTGCATACCCATTTATAATTGGCTTTGCTTGAGAGTGGCTGAGGGAGTTTTAGTTTGAACATTGCATGAGCAGTGACAAAATGCCTTAGCAGCTCTCTTGTCTCACCCCCTTAAGCAGAAGGAATCAATACATATTTCTTCAAAGTAAAGGAATATTGACAGTGCAAAGGTGACTAGTTCTGAAGTTTTGAAAAGAAATATTTAGACTTTACTTGTTCTCTTAATGTACATAAAATTTAAAAATTAGTGAATTGTACTCTCAGACTTGGAAGGCACTAAACTAAAAAAATAATACATTTATTTCTTCCATGCCTTTACACTAAAAAATTAGAAATAAGGGCAAGAAAGTAATAGTTAAAATTAGATTCTTATGAAATCTGATGCCTTTTAACTAGATTCTTTCCAGTTTTTTCTACTCATAAGTTACAAAACAGAAGTTAGTCACTATAAAGAAGAAATTAAGAAAACAGATTTTTTTTTCTGGCTGAAGTATTTTTTTATTATTTTGGAAACTTTGAAGATACTTCAGATTTCACTCACATTTTTAAAATATGTAGCCATTCCATTCAGTGCTAGCAAAATATATACAAGGTCTAGGTTTATATATCTGTATTACTTTTTCACTTGTTTAATCATGACCTATGAGTAAATGGGGGCCTTATCCATTTGATGCTATAAGCAAAAACATTTTTTCTACATAACTATTTATTTGTAGGAAGGAGGAAAAAAAGAAAAGGCAGAAAAATAAAATTGGTTTCATGCCAGTTCCTAGAAGGTGAGATTTTACATTGCAATTTCAGATTTGGCAATGGCTGGCATATTTGTTGGCACAAACTCAAGGCTTAATGAGGCTTAGAGAGTCTTACAGCCCCCATAACTTGATGCTAATGCTGTCAAGCCTACTGCTTGTATATACTACATGTATACAAAGCATGTCTTTGGTACACCCCGTGAGAATGTAAAATAAAACAGCATTGTTTTGCTGACTTCCAAATTACTAAGGCTATATAACATCCACTCCAATTTGGGCAGCACAGGTTCGCTGGGGAGATGCAGCCCATCTTCCTGGAAAGCTATATTTGTGCCCTTCACTGTGCTGTTGCATGTGAAGGGATTGCTGTGCTTTACTCCCTACTTAGCTTTGAGGCACATACTCCAAATCTCTGCTTCTGCTCTGAACTTCCCTATAAATGACCTTCTGAGACTGAATCCTTATGCCACCAGAAAAGAGGAGGAAAGTGTATTATTTCTTGTACTTTATCACAGAGAATCCTTAATTAACAGCTTGACAGAGCATCCTAGATTTTCTCAAAGAAAAAATGCTAGGCTGGAAATCCAGGGATAATACAGTGTAGGGATGACTGCATGCACTTTCTCATGTGTCATAGTTTATCCACAGTTTATCAGTGGATAAACCAAATGCTTTGAACTTGGGCTGGGGATGCTTGCATACCGTGGCTGTAGTTTACTGAATTATGCAATTAAAGATAATTCTTGATTATGTTGAATTTTTCAGTTATAAGTGGTTATGTGAGTCTGCAAATAGGAAATAATCATATTTTGGGAAGGTCTTGCTAAAAATTGCATAAATTTCAGTAATATATGCATCCAACACCCTTGTTAGTCTAAGATGTCTACCAAGGAAGTCACTTATATTAGAGTCTAATCTTACATATCAAGGGTTATTATATTCCTTAGGCAAGAAGAGTCAGGCTGTTTTCAACATTGTGATACCAGTGAATTTGAATTAAGGAGTGATGAAAAAGTTGATGCTGAGTGATTTAATAAGACATTCAAAGGACGACCTGATGAGTGGATCTAGCTCAAGTATCCTTATGCAGGTTGGACAATTTGGGTATTACAGGTTATGTGAGATAACTACACCTTCCTGGATTCCCAGTCTCTAACAACTGTAATTTTTTTTGTTCTGGCCAACATATTAAGTTTTGTGTTACAAAGGCTTTTGTGATGTCAGTAATAGATATTGCAGAAATATTTTGCTATTTCTTCTGTGAGAACAAAATATTTTATAAATAGTACTTGCATTAGCTTTTTTGTGGTGGATTAGAAGGGTAATTAAAGAGTAAGTGTTAAAGTGTCTAATTGTCAGTAAGCTCTGCATTATGTACAGAGAAAACTCCCAGTCATTGGGATCTCCAAAATGTGATTCAATAATACACATAGTTCTGGAAAGAGAATTCACTGAGGCTTTTGTATTTCCATGAAAATAACCTGTCCTCTAAGATCCTCTAAGATTTCTTGTACTAGGGATGAAATTGGTATGGGTTTTATCCCCGAGGAAAGGCAAAACTGAATTCACTGACTAATAAAAAAAACGATGAGCAAAGAGTCTTCTTGTATCATCGAAGATGAAAATTACTTGCATAATGTTTTGTTGTCAAGCAAAATTTTTAATATTCAGAGAGCTGTCTTCAGCATCATTCTTCCTATAGGGTTTACTGCTTTGGTTGAATTCCCAAAGCATGGAACAGAATTTGCTCTAAATGTCAGTAAATGTTTACTTGATTTTTTAACAAAAGCTCTTGGAGATGGAAAGGAATGTGGAAGATCATACAATATCTTTCCTGCCACTGCTGGAAACACACAGATAGTAAGTCTTTAAAAAAATCTAATTTTCTTGGGAGATTGTGTGACAAATTTTGTTAAATGAAAAGAAAATTGGATTAGCTATAAATACCCTCACCACTTACTTGAGTAGCCCGAAGAGTCTAATAAGCTGTAAGCTTCAGCACTAGAAGAAATAAAACTAATAAATCTTTATGAGAGTATTTTTTTCATGGCTTCCCTTCTTCTTATGAGTAGCATTGAGTTTCCATAGTCTAGTAACATGTCATAAGGGATTTTCCTCAGCAGCAGCTTGATGGAGACAGATTACCCTTCAGGAGTCTTAGAAAGAATACTAGCATTGAAAAGAGGTTAAAATTCCAGGAAAATAATGGATTTTAATACACGAAAGTCGTGGCAATCATATATCTGTCTCAGTTTTTGTCTTTTGCTTGAAAACAATCATCGTGATTATGATTATCTTTTACATCAGCCACAGTGTTTCCATCGTCAATCGCTGTCAGTTACTGAAGCAATAAGAAGGAACATGGTTTTGTGCAATCACTGCTCACATCTACCCTGTGCTGTGCAGGAAACTCTCCCAGTTTATCTGTGCTTTCCTAGAATATCAAATGCAGGGTTATGAGAAGCTTTGATTTCACCATTCAGCTGCCAAATATTATGGTAAAGTTAATAATGCCACCGGGAAAAGAGATGAGCACTGACTGCTCAGGCTGCTTGTGAAAGGTCAGTCTGAGAATTTCCGAGCAGGCAAAGGGACTCCTTGTTAATGGCACTATGCTGCTGAGTCTCTCAGGTGCCTTTGAAAATCCTTACAGGGAGGATTTTTTTAAATGAAGTAAAACAATTGATTTTTCAAGCACTGAAGAAAGACTTCTGAAAGTGCAGGGGAGAATTTTCATATATATTTAACAAGTATTGTTTCAATTTAAGCTTCTAGACACAGATTGTAAATCTTGGTTGTATTTTTTATTTAGGGATATAGAAATAGTATTTATATTTTTTTAATATTACCATAAATAAAGGCATGTAGGCAATTGAGCTCCTGAAAGCTGTCACACATCTAAATAAATCAAAACACTATTATCGTTCAGTAACTGAAGATATTTTTCATCTTCCTATGAAACTATTTAGCAATCATGATAATAATTAAGTGATGGATCGTATTTATCAATGCAAATTGCATTTTGTTATTTTTTTCAATTATTAAACCTCTAGTAGACAGGTCTGAATCCCAGGACTTCAGCCTTTTCATGTTAAAAATTGATCTCCAAGTGATTTTCAAAAAAAAAATTATGCTTTCAGCTAAACATGATTTTACAGAATGTGCATACTTTAGGAACACTTGCTTTTGCATACTTTTTTTAAAAGAGCACATATCAAGAAATATTTGTTTTGAGAGTTTTGTTTTCCAAAATAACAATAGTTTTCGATGACTAATTTTGTATAAGACATGTACTGTTTTCTATTTTGCTTTTAAAAAAACAGCCTGTAGCAACAGTGACAAGCCATATTGTCTCAGACAAAGTTTGCAGCTAAGAACTGTGGGTTCAGTCCTTAGACTTAAGAATAAACATTCTAGCTTCATTTTCATATGTACTGTGTATTTGCCACCCTTTAGAGTCACAGCAATTCAGTGCTAATGTTCATGAAGTAAGAAAGGCTAATTTTATGTTAAAAATTTTAATAAAGACAAATTGGTTATTAATAACCAGAACAACCAGGTTTCATTTTTCCATTCTCAGCTCTTGAGAAATATCCCTTCTGTTATTACTGAATAGTAAAACAGTCTGAGTGGGAGCCAAAATATATTGGCCAAGCAAAGACAAGAAGACTGATCTTTCTTAAGGGTAGCAAGTAACAATTATATTGCAGATGCTTATGCTATTCCTGTAACAGGCCTGATCCTGCACTACTGAGATCAAAGGATGTTTTCACTTCACTTTGTTGAAGAAAGTTTTGTGTTGAAAAATAGAGCTAATTCTATAGTTCTGGTAGTTTGGTCCAAAGCCTATAAACAAACAACTGAATAAATGCATACATTTAGTCTTGACTGAATAGTTTTGGGGTTTTTTTAAGCTATACATGATGATGAAGAACCAAATAAAATTTGTCCTTGGAAGTGATAAAAACCTATTCTTAGTGAAAGAAACCTATTCTTAGGAAAAGAAACAAAACTGTTCTTACATAGTTTTCATTGATCTTGTAGATTTTCTGCAGTCATAAACTTCAAAATGTATTGAACACGTTGATTAATAAGTTATCTGCCTTAAAAGCCCAAGCTGTAAATAATCATATCCATTAATATAAGAATTAAGTAGATGAATAACAGCAATGCCTGATTTTTATGAGTTATGTCTATCTACTTAATGTACAAAAGAATTGTATTCAAACTAGGAAAAGAAAATTTATCTCAACCATTATATTACTTAGCAGTGTCTGATGAGGGTTTTTCTTCTCTTGCTGACATCATTTGTGTCCAAAGATGTCTTCAATTTAGAAAGAAATGCATTTGAGAAACAGGAAAGGCGACTGAACTGCTTTACTAAGCTACTGTCTTTACTATTTCAGAGCTGCAAGAAACTAAGACCTCTGAATATCACAGAATATCCCACAGTCCCCTGGATTACAGGATATTGTTAATGGATGAAGATCAGGATCGGATCTACGTGGGCAGTAAAGATCATATTCTGTCATTGAATATTAACAATATAAGCCAGGACCCTCTCAGTGTAAGTTCTAGTTGTATTTTGAGAATCTGAGCTTGCTTTATAACATGCTTTTGTTTTTAAGACAAAAAAAGTGTGTATTTCATTATTTTGCACTAAAGTCCAGGCCCACACCTTATTGAACTGTTAGTCCTTGTTTCATACATAACACAGATGAAGCTATTCACTACTTTCGAAGCAGCATTCATCTTGACATGGCCTCATGAGGAAAATTTGTATGGTTTGATGCTTTCCACTCCTCCCCACGATAAGATAGTTCACAGTTTAGTTTTCTTTTTACTCTGGAGCTTGATCGCTGAAGTATTTTCCAATGTCCTGTTATGTCTGTGTCAGCCCTTGCCCTTTGGTTGGGTAGTTGAGATACCTCATTTGAGGTTTTTTGGACACTATGACACACATCTCCCTCCTGACATCACCATTTTTCTGGTTTCTCTCAATTAGTGAGATGGCATTTTCTAAGAACTCTGGGTTCAACCTCCTCAAACAGTAGTAGGAAACCTCTATATGAAAAGAGTCAATTTATCAAATGTTTAAGGCATTTTAACAGATTCCTCTCTTGTCTCCAGAGCCAGTTCAAATCCAGCTTCTCTACTTTTGAAATAGATGACCTGCAGAAGTACTTGTGTGCCCAGAAGCTTGATTGTTAAGCTATTACCTCTCTACAAACTTTATCTTTCCTATCTTTAGACTATCACAGCTACTACACTGTCTTAAAATGTATCATAAGGGCCTTGTTCCACCAAATCCATCCAATCCTTTAATCTATGGGCTTTATTACTGTACCTCAGAAGGACTGAGAGGCAGTGATACCCAGCTTGCAGCAGGGAAGATAAATGCCTTCCTTAAGAGACAAGGCTTTTAATGTGTCAAGGGGGAGAGAGGGGCCCTGCCAGAGGGTGATGGAGCACAGTTAAATTAGGCTTTGCTCTGAATCACCCTCTGGACATGCCTGTCTACCTGAATTGATTGTGCAGGGAGCCCGGGGAGGCTCACTCTAACTTGCACACTTAAATTAAATGCCTCTTGTTCAATGGCGTGAATGCATCCTTCCCTCCTTCTAATGGTACCAAAATCTCCCTCTGAAATGGGAGTGCCTACTCTGATCTGAAATAGCTTCCGTGACCTTTTTGCTAATTTTCTTCTTCCTAGTGATCTAGCCATCCTTGTCTGGGAGGAGCTGCACCCTGAATGACCGCTCATTCCTGTCCTTGACAGGTCGAGTTTAATTCTGCACAGAGTTCTGTTAGATAGGAATGCCTCTGTTGCATGAAGTATTTTCTACAGTGTAAAGCTGTGAGGCATTTCAACAACCCATGTAGGTCTGGAAAAAAAAGAGTAAAAAAAATCAAAGAAAGGAAAACCACAAATTTTTCTGGCAGTGAATGTGATCACCCAGGCTCAGAATGAATCTCTGCAGTTCCACACAGGTTTTTTATTTATTTTTACAACGGATTCTGTTTGGTGATCTTTTACCTCTACAGAAATCCTACATACATATGCATTCAAATCCACAATTTGCATATATATATATACACGCATATATATATATACACACATATATATACACAGAGATCTTTTAATGCTATTGTTTATGTTACCTTGAGGCTAAATGTTATCAGATCCTGTCACTTCCTAGATTTCTAGGGAAAAATTTCTAATAGATGCCTTTTCTATTTCAAAATCAAAATAAATAATAAATGAAACTCAAAATAGAGTTTGAATATAAAACAGATAAACATTTTGAGATTGATATGTTTGTGAGAAGACTGTCTGAAAAAAATCAGTCTGAAATCCTGAGATTTCAAGCAAGTTTTATCATAATCTATCCAAACCTTTGATGTTAAAACAAAAAATTTTTTACAAGAACCCCTCTTGCACTATTTTAGTCTTCTAGTTTCTGGTGTGCATAATTTCTGTCATTTCAGTAAATTAAACAAGACAGACAGTGATTTAGGCAGTAATGATGAAAAATCTCTGTGGTATTTGGAAGAAAAAATCTAAATAAATTTATTAACTTGCCTTAAAAATATGTAATAAACTTAGAACCAAAGACTTGGATCTTTATTTTCTTTACTGCATGCTAAGACAAACGTATTTTTCTTTATCAGTGGAAATCCTTTTTTTCTGGATAATTAAAGTGTAAGATACCTAAATATTAGCCTATTAGTTTAAATTAACAGTGAAATGTTTTTTTTTAATTATGTAAAAAATATACTACTTGAATAATACTTCTTTCCTTACAGATTTTCTGGCCAGCATCAGCCAACAAGGTTGAAGAGTGCAAAATGGCTGGCAAAGATCCTACAGTAAGTTATAATCCACATGCACACATATACACAAATTACGTACTTGGCAATAAAGTAAGAGCACCTTGAGTGCAGCCAAAGTAAAATGAAAGAAGTGTTTGTTTTGCTTTTGAAATTCTTCGCAAGCCAATCTCTAAAGTGAAATTCTGTAGAAACAGGCAACGTAAACAGAATGGACCTTCAGACTTTGACAGATGGGAAAAGATACGCAGTGTCCACTTCCTCACCTATTTTTTTCTGTTGTTACTAATCAGACAAGGTAATAGCACCTTTCCAGATATGTCCTGGCTTGGTGCTGAACAGCCTGTTGAGCTGCTCTTTGGAGCAGTCAAGTGTTCTGGCTGGCTGCTCACCCCAGGAACTGACTCTGAAGGCAGGTGGTACCCGCAGTCTGAAGACTCCAGTTGTATTCCTGGTTTCAAATGCTGTAGTATGGCAGTGGCTTCTGCTGAACCAAAAATGTCAATGTCTTTGAATGTAAATAAAGCAGTGCAGTCTGCCAAACAAGGATTAACTCTACTGATTTTCATGAAGATGACTGATGACACAGTTTCCAATCTTATGCCATAGGAGTCACGCAATTCTCACTGTCTTTGGTGAGGTTTGGGTAATGGAATGTGAAAGCAGTTGCAAGATCTTGATAAGAAAAAATATTCAGGAAAAAAAAATATTTTTACCATAAAGTGCATTAACAGTTGATCATAGTTAAAAAATGGAAGAATAAGAGAAGAAAGGAGTAAGCTACAAGGAGAAAACTATAAATCCTACAGAGTGAAACTGTTTCGCTATTAATATTTTATTTTAATTTTCATGCTCTATTTGAAGATGTTAATGTAGGTCTTCAATATGAAGCAACAATTCACTGCAAACTTCATTTTAAAGTTTTGGAAAGAAATTATTTACACAAAAAAAAGGATCTGAGATTTGAGCTTGCTTTGCTTTTTAATCATCTCCATCTATGATGAACAAAGTAAGGATAAAAAGAGACTGTTTCAGAGGCGTCCTTAAGGAAATTTCCTAAGGTTACTTCCTAAGGTCACTTGTTTTCCTGCAGAAGTTCTGCTTCTTGTGCAGAAAGAAGGTATAGAGAGATCTGTGAATGAAAAATGCTGTGTGGAAGTGGGAGTTACATGCACTCCTTTACAACTCCTTTGTAATGCCCTATCACTGCCCAGTTCCCAGACTAGGCAAAATGTCATGAAAAGAAACAGAATCTTCAGTGTTCAAATCCAGAATCTAATAAACTCAAGTGGCTGTTTTCATGATCCTCTTAGAGCTGAAAACAGGACTATTCCCTGCAGTTCCCCCCCTCTAATAACATTTGCCAGTGTGAAATTGTCGCTGTCTGTACTTCCTGCAGCACGGCTGTGGAAATTTTGTGCGTGTGATCCAGTCGTACAACCGCACACACCTGTATGTCTGCGGCAGCGGCGCCTTCAGCCCCGTGTGCGTGTATGTCAACAGGGGGCGCAGGTCTGAGGTAAGGCTCTTTTCATTTTATCCATTCATGGTGTGATGCATCCTACCAGTGTGATGCAAAAAACTATAATTTTGAAAATGCAAATGCAGCGATCCGAATAGGTTCATTTACCCGTGTTAAGTAGCAAAAGAACAAAGGCCCATAGTTTTCTGACCTGTTGCCAGCTAGAAGCAAAGCCATGATCGAAAGCCATGCCTCAAATATGATGGTTGTCCAGAATTCCACAGTCATACCAATTGCTGGTCTACGTTTGATAATATTTTTTGTTTGACATTGTCTGGTGAATTATTTTCTACCATTTAGTGGAAAAATGCCCAAGAAATACTTGAAAGGAAATAGCCAGTATAATATACTGTCCACTTTTTACAACTTCCATATGTTACTGGTTCCTGGGAGAAGCCCTTAATTTAGTTAACTGTTCAGGTATGCAAAAGTTTGCTGCTCTCCAGTTTAATACCCACTAAATGCAATTCCAGTACAGTAACTTTATCTGTTGCACAAGTTTTGCTCCACCAGATTTTGCCCAGCTGAAGTTGGTAAGTTTCTCTTCACTGTGGGGTCTTACTTTCTCTAGATAGGTCTCCAGTTTTTCTATATTCAGTTTCACCATGTATTTTCATTATACAAAGTAGCAGATGTTTCAGAAGCATATAGTCCAAGTTTTCTGATTTGAAAGTGAAATGTTTGTTTATGTGCAAATGTAATAGATAATAAATTAAGCAACCAGAAGGAAAAAGAAAGACACTTAACCAAGAGGCAGCACCTCAGTAGCTTTTGGGTCAGATTCATGTCTGGAAGCACAGGGGTGTGCAGTATATTTTCCTGAACAATGTGGAAGCAGATGTGTTGGGAAGGAAGATCAGAGCGTGCTGCCTGGAGTTTTGCCATGTGAGGGCTGCTTTAAAAGCTGGGCTGGCTTCTTGGGAAGACACTGGGAAATTCATCACTGATTTAATTGGGAGTGGGATGGGAATTCTGGCCAAGACCCAAGGCTGCTGCATAGGTTGCCAGGGAGGTGATAAGTCAATGTTTCTTCGGATCGGTTTGCATGGGATAATCTCAGGGACTTTTGGTAGATACCTACCTGGCTCCAGCCTCCTTAACAAAGTATGCAGTCAGAATCACTGCACCTCCAGTCCTAATAAATTATCTAAAAGTAGAGATTTCTAAGCCTGGCACAAGCAAGCACAAGCAACCAGAGCTAAGTTAGTAAATCCATTCTTCTGGTTAACAAATTCTCCATTAACTTATTTTGATGTATTTTGAAATAGGGATCACCTTTCCTCAGCATTATCCTATTTCTTTACAAATTATTTAATACATGAAAAGTGATCTCATTTGTCTCTAATTACTTCAATATTCTTTTATTGTCTTAAGTACTAGTACAGTCTCAGAAAACTTTGTATCTCATTATTTTAGAGTTTTTTTAAATGAGATTGGGACAGAGGGGAAGGCAGGAAACAACATCTCCAGATGATGTAATATGTTAAATTTCTTAAATGAAAAATAAAGATACATGCCTTGGAAAAGCAGAACTGGCTTCATTTAGCCTGTCTGTATAGCTACATGCCTGTGATCAATTGATTAAATAAACTGCTGTTTCAGACGTCTGGAGTCTGTGAGACACTTGACTGTAGGCATTGCATGCTCAAAGCCATCACTGTACATGCCAACAATAGCATAACAGTTTAAAACCAAGCATTTCCTTCTGAACTCATTGCATGTATCTATGCCTGGCTAATTAATAGAGCAGAATGAAGAACTATGTAGTGCTGATGGGACTAGTGAAAACTCTTTTTTTTCTCTGCTTTTATCATTTCACCTTTAATTTAATAGAGTTTTCCATGCACAGAAGGCTGTTTTTGCACGTGCAAAATGAATATTTTACAAAGCACATCTGTTTTTTCTGTAGAAGCTACAAAGCCTGACAGAGTTGTATCAAACAATCATAAGAACTGGGCCTGTTTTCCTCTTTTGTGTCCAGGATTTCACATAATCTCACCAAAAAAAAAGGGTGCTTAATTTATGAAGCAGAATTTTGCCCTTTTCCCTGAAATAGAGGTTATAAAACAATTAATTTTCTTCCTTGGCACACTTGATGCTTTGCTCTTTGGTAATTACTCCCTTAGTCACCCAAATATTCTCTAATGTCAAAGTAAATGCAAACAGAAGGAAATGTAATCCCCATGCAAAATAATTATAGACTAAAAAGTAGTTTAATATATATGAAAATCAAGTGTAATCCTGGAGCTAGTTTAATAGAGCATTAATGGCCTTTTTGAATTGGTAAATAGTAGTATATTATAGTAAATATGGATTAGAATCCAGCTGCATATTAATCTAGAAGTAAAACAACAACAACAAAAAGCCACCCAAGATCATGTTAGAAACTTCATACTTGCATTTAAGCATTGTTTAGAAAGCTTATTACTGAAACAACAGATAAGATCTGTGTGATTAAATTAGGCAAAACGGAAAAGAGAGGGGATAATGGAGATGAAAATTTCCTGCTGCAGCTGTGTATTTGAGCTTGGTGGAATCTCCAACTCCTTGGTGCCAAATGGCTGCTTAGTGATTTGTGTGGCATCCCCATTCCCCTGTGATTTACATTAACTGTTCAAGAGAGTATAAGGAGTTGCTGTCTTTTGTCAAATAACTAATAAATTGGCATCTACATCACAGAAGCCTTTTTTTGTATTTTTTGCCAGCTATCTTTTTCTTTTGAAAAATTTAAATTTGGCATTTCTTCTTGCAGTTGTGTCTTTTGACTTTTTATTAAAGATTATAAATTTGTTTTAGGAGCCTAGGAACAAGTTGTTTGGTATACAATGATATGTATATCTCTCTGACTGTTGTTTTTAAGGAACAGGCTTGGACCTGAGTCACTTCTTCCTCAGCACACTGGGCTTGTACTGATGGGATCCAAGAAGTGAAGAGTTGCACCAAAATAAGCAACTTTGCTAAATGTGTTTCCTGTTCATAAATCACATAAAATATAAACAAATCCCCATACCATGATTACTAAACAGAAAAAAAGTCAAGATATTTCAGGCTATAATCATCTATCACTATGGAGTTGGAGCACTACACATAATCCAAGAGATGTTATTGAAGAATAGAAGTATGATTTAGGGGATTTTTTGACATCTGGGAGCTCAGTAAAGACCAAATGATTTATGCTATCATCAAATCATAGTTGTCACAAGAGATTTTTAGTTAATATGTATTATTATTCTAGTTGCTTTTGTTATAAAGTCCTAGACTGGTGTAAGTACAACCATCTATTCAGCAAATAAATGATAAATAACCAGAAAAACACAGAAGCAATCTCCACAGATGTTACTGCAGAGATCAGTCAACCTCTCCAAAACTTAACTGAGATGCAGGGAAAAATTCTGTGTTACAGTGTCTTGAATTTATAACAAGAGTCTTGAAAATAAGTGGGTACCAGTGAAAAAATTATCTAACAAGAACATGAAATTCTGAATAGGAATGTTAAACTGCTGATAGTACAGTAAAAGTGCCCAATAGTGCACTGTTTAAATAGAGCATTGTTGATGCTGAAACAGCCAGGCCTAAAAATGGGCTTACAGTGGTTTATGAAATGAGAAGTGACACACAAATCTACGTTGCAGGAACAAATCTTCAAGATTGACTCCAAGTGTGAATCAGGAAAAGGACGCTGTTCTTTCAACCCCAATGTGAACACGGTGTCTGTTATGATCAGTAAGTAAAGACACTCCAAGTTGCTGAGGTCTAAACTCATATGGTCAGATGTGGTGTGGGTTAACAGAAAGCTTGAAAGGAGCTGGACACAGAATTCAGCCTCCCAGTACATTTTGTCTGGCTAATAGGCATGAGAGTTGGGTCCATCCTTGTTTCAAGGCTTACATGAAACTAAAGGTGGGTGGACAAATGAAATGCAGAAATAAGCTGTTGGAAGGGAGAGAGAAATGGAAAACAAAAGGTTGTCCCTTTTCCAGCTTGCACATTTTTTCCCAGGATTAGTTTCAATTTTACATTACCCTGTCTAGCATTTATATTTGAATGATTTCTGACCTAATTCATCCTAGACAGCGCTTGTGTCTCATTTAATTATTTTTAAAATCCTAGAGTAGCCAGGAAAAGAAAGTCTGAAGACTTTAGACACTATGAATTTCATTTTTGCTGTCATCTCTGCAGAGCCCACCAGCTATTGCAAGACTCTTCATTCTTTAATTGGCTCTATACTCAACCAATTTTGCAATTTTCTTCCACTGGAAAGGCCAGGAAGTGATACGACTGCCACTCCTCAGATATTATTCTGAACTGGTAGCAACTGTACTCAGTGACTGTGAGATATAGCCCAGACAAAGGATTTCTGCTGTGCTTATTGCACACCCAAGAGAAAACTCAAAGGGGGTATACACTTTGTGCAACCTAAGTCATCTGTAAAAGATACTTTCTCTTTTTTTCAACCAGGAAGCATGTTATATATACTCACTGTAACCTGACCTTTAACATTTGCAATATGTTCACAGACTTCCAGTGCCAAGGCCTTGATTTTTCAACGTGTGCCTACTCCTTCCTGTATTTTTGGCTATGAAGGGAACAGCAGTTGCACAGATTTTTCAGACTTTCTTAGCAAATAAAAATTATTGCACACAAGTTCTGCATATTTCACCCAAGGTTTACAGGGGAACAATATGCAGTGTTTCTGCCATTTGGCTTCCACTGAAATCAGTAGCAATTAAATATTGTGCCAGATACTCCTTTTGAAGTATGAGTCTCATAGATCTTAGGGTATCTTAGTTTATCCTATGTGGTCTGTTCAAAATATAAATTGTCTTTTTTTTGTTTTTATTGTTCATTGTATTTAGTACAAAGAAAATGTGCACGTATTCATAGATATATGAACTGAAGCACCTTTAGAGAACAGGTGAATGCTACCTAGATGTCTCTCTGAACCTTGGCTGCACTTACATCATTATCTCATCAGTGATCTAGGGACAGACTTTACAGATACTCACTGTGTAAAGAAAATGTTTGTTCAGTCAGTGATTGAAAATTCCACTGCTACTCATTGTTATTCTGGTATTATTAAGTGAATCAACTGTCATTAAAGTTTTCTTTCCTTGTTCCTTCTGGATATTATATAGTGTCATTAAATTATAATGTTTCTGAATTACCTTATATAGAGTAAGCTATTTTTTCCTACAATAGATCTATGGCAGCCTTTTTCATCTTAATAGGCTTTATGTTATCTACCTTGGTCTCTCAGTTATGAAGAGACCTTCCTTAGTGTTTGACTTACCTTTCATGACATAGTTCATCTGCAAAATTTAAATTATTCCACAAAAGTGATATCCATTTTAAAAAGAGTCCCACAGATTAGGTTTTATACTTTCTCCCTGTTGCTACAAAGTACAGTCCCTTCAAAAACATAAAACTCTAATGAATTTAGCCTCAGTATCCATGCCAGAAAAGGGAACATTTTGTAAGTCAGAGCTTGTGTTATAATGAGGAGACCAAAGCCATGTACTGGACTCTGAGCATTCTGCAGAAGGAATTCCCTCCCCTCACTTCATAAGACACTGTCAGACTGGCTAACTCTTCCACAATAAAAGAAACATTTTTAAATATATATGCAATTTCTTGACCACTTCAGGCATCTCCATTCTAGAATACAGCAGGAAATCTGATTCACCCTTCAGAGCAAAGTGATTCTATAAAGCAAACTTGAACTTCGTACAGTGTGTCATTGTGCAAAGACATATTTGTATCAAAGCAATGAAAAATGTGCTTTGAAGCAGCTTAGCATAACTAATGCGCAGGATGTATGTCACTCTCCCCACCAGAATTCTGAGATATTTGTAAAAGCATACATACTTCATCAATTCAGTAATTCCCCCAGTAACAAAGTGAAGTAGTGTGAAGTAGTTGTGCTGTGCAAACCAAGTGCTATGTGTAATTTAGGGATTTTACCACAAGGAAGTGGAACCGACAGATTTCATCTGATACATGATTAGCAAGCAGACACTGGGAATGCTTAAGACATAACTAATACCGTTGATACGTAGTAGGATTAATATTACACAGTATAGTACTATTGTTAAAGTGTGTAAATATGTATATATGCACAGGGCTGTACATAACATTTAGTGAGAAGCATGAGCTTGATCTCTTTCAGCCAAATTATTTCATAATAAGAGTAAAGTTCTGTTGGATTGAAGCAAGGAGGCAAATATACAAAATCATTTATAAATTTGTGTACACCCACCATCATGCTATCAATACATGCTCAGGAAGTAAACACTACATCAACATGCAGAGAATGCATTGTTTAAATCCCCTATATATGAATCTTGTCATCACTGGGAGAGGTGAGAGCAGAAGGGTGGCTGCTGAATTCTCTGGAGGGGCACAGTTCAGCCTCCATTTAGCAGCAGAAAAGCAAAATCTCCAGAGTTTCAATTCTCTTGTGAGCCAGTAGTCTTCCATATTGATGTGTGAATACACACACACAAAGAGCATGAAAATAGCCTCAAGCACTTCTGAACCTGTGGCTTGACCACACTCTCTGGGTAGTGTCCAGGAATTCAGACAAAAATATCAATCAAAGGTCCCAGCTGTACTGGAATGTATTCAGCCATCACTCCCACTCTATGAGTTAGAGTTTATTTTAGCTACTGTTTTCTACTCTGGGGTTTCATTGTCATTAGTCAGTGGAAATTGCTTGGTTATTCATGGAGTAGAAAATGATGGCATATGTGATTATAATTATATATACATATGTTTATGCACATGAACTCACACAAACACAGATATACATCCTGACTGATGGACTGTGTGTTCAGCCCTGCACAGGGAGCAGAAGTTCATAGTTCTGTTAATGTAGGAGTTGCATGTCTTATTCTCTTCAAGCATAATGACCCTATACTTTAAATGGAGTACATAAAAGGGGATAATTGTTTCTCCATATTACTCTGAGTAAAGTTCAATAATATGATTGTCTGGCCTCTGCAATACTGAAGTCAGCTTAAGGCTGCCTGGGGCAGCCATGACCATATTGCTGATAAAAATTGGCACTGATCCACAGACTGCAGTAGATGTTGTGCCAATTTACAATAGCAATAAATTCAACCCAGTCACTTTGTCCACTTTCATAGCAAAAAAAGTTATTTGAAGTAAGTACTTAAAAAGTTGGATGCTTTGATAGTGCTTTGATAACACTAGCCTGATTTTCTGGTGATCCTTAGCAGTGGAAGTTGAGCAACTAAACTTCCTATGAAGAAATGTTCATCATGTATGCAGCTCTGCTGTGGCATTTAATGATGCAATTCCCTTAAATCTTTAAGAAAAAGGTTATGATTCTTATGCGTGCTAGATTGTGCCTTTGTAAATCAGAGGAAACTCCATTCCCATGGCCATTTATTTATCCCTGTAGACTCCACTGTAAATAAAGAGCTGACAAATTTAAAATAAACTTTTTGATTTCCCAAAAGCCATAACAGTGCATTGGTGTTTTTCCTTCCATCTCAATTCTTTTCAGATGAAGAGCTTTTTTCTGGAATGTATATTGATTTCATGGGGACAGATGCGGCCATTTTTCGGAGTCTGACCAGGAGGAATGCAGTGAGAACTGACCAGCACAACTCCAAGTGGCTGAGTGGTGAGATACCTGTGTTTTACCTGAGCTTTTAATGGGTGTCGCAGAGGTTCTGGTTTGCTTTGCTTTGTTTTGCTTAAAATAAAGAGCTTATCTTTTAAAGAGCTCGTCTCTGAATTTAATTTGTGAAGTTGAACCATGAAGAAATGCATGTAAATGCATACTGTACACAATGCACAGTTGTAAAGGGTTCACTGCTGAACCAACCTCTTAGGCCACCCCACCTGAGAACCTTTTTAGCATTAAGACTGAGCCAAACTCTTCAAGGGAAAGCGTATGAAAACCTTTCAATGGCAAGTGGTCAGACAGTCTGAATTCCAGGAAAGTGTCTTTGCCTCCAATATATCAGATATTGCCTTAAATTAGAGTGTTTGATTCTAAGCTACCAGCTTCAGTTCATTCAAGCTGATCCACTTCTGTACAACAGACTTACCACCACTTGCATTCAAACTGTGTGCAGAAGAGTCCCATTATCAGAGAAGTCAATGAGGATTGCTGCCACTTATTTCAGTGGTAAGGAATTAGTTATCTAAACAGAGTAGGAAAACTCATTTCTGAGTGGAAGCGCTTAACTCTACTACGTTGACATCACTGTGAAAATTCTCCCTGTCTTTACTGGTAAGAAGACTCCTTCCAAACCATTTGAATTAAAATGGTGGTTAACCCTCTAATTGTAGATGTCAAAGGTGTTAGAACAACTAACATAGCTGTAGTAATTTTAGAAAGCCTTCAAGTATGTTGAAGTAAAGTTACTGTGGTTTTCTGTTGACATTTTTAGGGTGACTTATTATTCCTGTGTGGCTGTGACTACAGTGAAATCATAGGATTGCAATCAGACTCAATTCACTATGAAAGGGAAACTATGTCTGCTTTCTAAATTTTTGTCTGGTTTGTTATGCATTCTTACCTTATCTACACACCCTGACATGTGCATCTTGATGTGAATTATACAAAAAGAACAATTATAAATGCCTAATTTCTGGAAAATCTACCTGCTACCTATGTAAAGAACACATACTTGAAAGTGCAATTTATTTCAATGTTCTATTAGAGGCAGAATCATGACACTTACTATATTAATTGAGAAAGGTTTATGTGAATAAAAAAATGCTGCAGTTTAAAGTGAATTTTCTCTCAGACATTCAACCTTTGTATCAGATTGTTTCAAAATTTGTACTGCATTTCAACTGAACAAGCAATCCTTGCATGATCATTGAAAAGACAAAACCTGCATGGGGGGAGAAGGTCTGCTTCTTCCTTCAGGCAAAGGAGGTCTTCTGAGGACTTCCCTACTGTCCATTATATGCTTGCTGTTAAATTTATGAATTATTTTGCTCTCTCACTAGTGCTCCTTGGCAGTGTTTTGCATGTGCATTTGGTTATGTTTAACAGCCTCTGATATGAACTCAAATGCTGCTCAAGGCTTTGCCTACCCTGCTTACTTTTTCTGTGTTCCACGAGACCTTTTTCTCTCTTATTTATGAATCTTATTTGTTATTTCCCTAAGTTTTTTCATCTTATTTTATGTTTTGTATCAATGAGACTTTCCTTAGGTGCCCCTGATAAAAACAGTGATTCCTCCCTCTTCTTCCTCCAAGTCTTTCTGTCTCTACAGTGATATAATTCTACTATTTCTGGGTCTCTCCTCTAAAAATCTGCTGTAGGATGCAAGCAAGGAGCCATTTACCTTCTGATATTTGGTTTACAAATACATGAGGCTAGAGCATATAGCTTAGCCTCCCACACCAGTGCCTCTATGCATGATACAGTACTTCCTTGAAGCAGTCAGTAACTGTGAAATCATTGGTTGCTTATATTGTTACATCTTTTGGTTTCATCTTTTTGGTAAACTTTTTCATTTCAGAGCCTATTTTTGTGGATGCTCATGTTATCCCAGATGGCACTGATCCCAATGATGCCAAAATCTACTTCTTCTTCAAAGAGAGACTTACAGACAACAGCGGCAGCACAAAGCAAATTCATTCAATGATTGCAAGAATATGCCCAGTAAGAACTATTTTGTTTGCCACATCGTTGGGATAAGCCTTTCCTTTATATTCGAAACAAATTTCCTGCTTCTGCATCCACATTCATAATTAGGAAGAGCTGTTACTGAACTCAACTAGGGTCTGAACATGTTATGTA
Source organism: Serilophus lunatus (assembly GCA_013399895.1). Lineage (NCBI taxonomy): Eukaryota > Metazoa > Chordata > Aves > Passeriformes > Eurylaimidae > Serilophus > Serilophus lunatus. The sequence continues at coordinate 490,146 of VXBA01001882.1, forward strand.
TATCTGGCTATACCTGTAAGGATATGGAAATTCAGAGATTCAGGTATTTGTTTATTTTGCTGACTGAGTCAGAATAGTTACCAATGTTGAATTTTCATACTTGCTGTCCTTGGCACAAATTTGGTACATTATTTTCTTATAAAAACTAAACTAAAAGACAGTGAAGTCTTTCATATATACACAGACACACACACACACTCAAAATCTTTGAAGAACATGGGAAGTATCAAGCTTTTAAATGAGTTGATTTAACTTTCAAATTCTGTTTAATTGTGACAATATTTGTTCTTTCTGAGTTCTGCGCTGATGCATGTGTGAGTCCAACTTTTAAAATGTGCACAGAAAAATTAAATTCAGGAGAGAGGGCTATTCCTGGGCAAAAATTAATTTACTTTCACAATACTTCCCATTGTCTCTGTTTCACTTTTGTGTCTGTAATCAACTGTAGATGAAAAATGGTTGAAGCATCTATTAATATCACTGATGACATGGATTTTTTTTAAATGAGAGAAAAATTATAAGTGCACAATTTTTGCTAACCTGTTCGTTCCTTCTTTTGGAAAGGATCAGGAAGATAATTCTGAGTGTTTTACTTTAATTTAGGTCTTCTTTAGAATTTGATGCTTTATGATGTTGTACCTGGGTGTGAGGGCATGTTTGGAGTTGTGTTAAACTTGTTCCCTGGCAATATGATGAAGCATGTGATCTGTTTTATAATCTCCATTCTCTGTATTTTTGTGAGGGTGCTTTTTTGAGTACTTTGCAAGAAGACATTTTACAGCTGTATTTGTTTTTTTTACTGTTATAATGAAGCCCAGATGATTTTTGAAAGGCCTAAGTCTGTTTAGACTTACACTGAAGTCAGTGGCAGAACCCCAAAGCCGATGAAAATAAATCAGAGCCAGTCATATTTGTGTACTTGTATACCATCATATTCATACATCAACACCTTTGAGACTGGCCAAATGCATTAGTAAAATGGTGCCAAGAAAGATCTCCTGGAAAAACTCTTTATAATTCACCCAAAAAGTTGAATTACCTGCTCCAGGATCATCAGTGAAAAATGCACAGCACTTTATCAAAATCACATTTCAATAGCTTCTACCTTTTGTTTTCCTTTTCTTTGGATGACAACATGCTCTTACCTAAGGCATTTCCCAGCAAAATGAGGCAGGATCTATCATCTCAGTGCTGCACCATCTAGTTTGGCTGTTACTTTCCACCTTGCACCAGAGAGAAGTGTAAAGATACTCGAGTGAGCTGTGACCAAGCCAGCTCTGGACTAGGTTAGCAGGACTTCCAACAGTGCAAAACTAACCTAAGCTGCACTAGCCATCATTTCTGAATTTAGTTTAGAGCATCCCCCTCATGTGCCAGCATGTCTTAGTAGCTCAGGCACAGCCATGCTGCTATCAGGACTAGAAGAAACATCCCTCTATAGGACTATGAGACATTTTAGAGGTAGGCTGGGCTTTACACGGGGTGTTAATGAGTGATATGAACCTCCATAGTCCCTTCCAATCACACAAACCCACACTACTTATGTACTAAATCTACTGCCCATTCCTCCAAGCCTGGTAGCCCAGCAGTGAAAGTCTGCTCAGAAAACTAGTTCTTGTTTTTTTCTGCATATGGAGAGTTTAGATAAGGGGATTTTGTTTAGGTCTATCGATTTTTATATTAAATTTAATAGATAATTATCTGGATGATGAGTTAACCTGGGAAAAATATGGGAAAGCTCAGTAAAATGTTAGCTGTGCTGCATTTTTTTTTCTGAAAATGATATTCCTTTCCAGAATGACACAGGAGGTCAGCGCAGTCTTGTGAACAAGTGGACAACATTCTTGAAAGCAAGGCTTGTGTGCTCAGTAATGGATGAAGATGGAACAGAAACGTACTTTGATGAATTAGGTATCACAAAAAAATCCCTTGAAAGTTTTGTCTAAATGTTACACTCTGTGCATATTTAATTATTAATGTTCATACAGTTTCTTAGTCAAGTTGTTGACAGTGAATTCTTGGCTCTAGAAATCCAGGACAAAATTCCCTTGGCAATTTTATGATAGGAAATGAAAAAGTTCTTCATAAGTCTCTGTGGATAATTATCATTACCTTTGAAATAAAGGTAATCAATCTTGACTATGTAAAGGAATGATATGTGTAAAGAATGTTTGGAAGTGTACATCTAAGTGAATCTTACTATTTTGCTACTACTTAGAATTAAAAGAGAGGGTTTTTAACAACTCTTTGAAATTGTTTGTTATACCACTGTGTAACACACAGCTTTTCCATGATACAATTTTTCTATTTTTTGATCATGGGGTAAAGGTCTCAGTTTGATAGTCTAAGATAATACTAATACATTCTGTTACTGGCACCAGTAAATAATATTATGAATAAATATAATTTCTCTTTAAGTCAACATGGATTTGTGTTTCAACGTGTGAAACACTGTAAATATTTAATGCATAATCTATACAGCAGTCACAAGAGATTTCCTTTCATTAAGGAATTAATAGATGCATATCTTGATACCTAAGTTCCAAACAACATTACCTGAAGGTTCCAAATTCTAGATTGTCCACAGCTGAAGTGTGCAGAAACATAGCTCTAAATTCAGGTATTGGAAGATTTGATATGTGCATTAATAGAAATATAAATAATGTAAATAGCTTATGCCCTATACCGGGTCTGCATCTGATTCTGACCTTCTCTCCTTTGTATCCTCTCTCTCTCTCTTTTCTGAGTTGTTATTCCTGATTCTCATCATAACAAATGGGGCTTAGAGACTTTTTGAGTTGATGTATTTACATCTATTTGTTGTACTTGATTTGGTTCAAGGTTTTGGTGAAAACTGATGGGCCTAGGAGCAGATCCTAACTCACTCTAACTTGCAATGCGCAAGGTGCAGTTCAAAGTGCTTCAGCACTGCCATAGAAACTTATCTTTTAGAATGGTGATTTACCAACCCACTTCTTTTCATCAAAGCAGTAGGATAACTGCTTTTAGTTTTTTATATGACAAAATGTAGGATCAAAGTGAATAGAAGCAATGTTCTCAGCATGGGATCCCAGCACAATTCCCTAGCAAAGAGGAAGAATACAATCACAGCTGGAAAATCAGAAAACTGGGAGAGAGCAAACACATGCTTCGGTGTTCATGTATAATGCAGAAGAGTGTAACACTTCCAGTTCTGCATGGTGAAGTCTTTTGCTTTTGACATACTGAAAAGAATATTTAAAAATTCAGAGGGTTATATGAAGGAGCCACATAAATTCATGGAAAGCTAAAGAACATATTTTATGCTATAAAGTTCAGTCAGTCTTTTTTGTGTTATAAATTAAGAGGTAGCATGATTATAGTTATTAAAAAGATTTGTAAGGAGAAACTTTCAGAAATTAAAGTACTTTTCAATAAAGTGTAAAAAAAAAATCAACAAATCAGAGGTAACATTGAGCAAATTCAGTTCAGGGAGTAGGTACAGTTTTGCACACTGCAATCAATAAATCCCTACACAACAGGAGCTGGGAGTTCTACATCTCTCGGTGTCTTCACCGCAAAATTGTGTCTCATTCATATCATGTTGAAAATGAGCCTAGTGAGGGCACTAGAGTACATCCTAGATGGTAAACCACCTAATTTCCCTGATTTTGATTACATCCATCTATGGGAACTCTTTGTCTTTAAACTACTACAGTTTTAATGTTTGCCTACTGTTAAACACTCTACTGAAATGAGATCCAGCTGAGAAAAATGTGTGACATGGATCCTGCCTGAACATATTTGAAAATCTTTACCTTCTGTCTCCATAAGGCTGGATTGTGTGGAGTTAATTTCAGATCTGTTTCTGAATGTTAAAATGTTAGATTTATGCATATATGATGCATTCATGTGGTCAGTCTTCTTTTTCCCATTCATATTCTGAGACAAAACTTGTTGACCTCAGTGGGAATAAGTGTTAAATTAAACTGGAAAATAAAGTTTTTTATTAATATTCAAAACTTTTTTTTTTCCTCATTTTTTTCTTACAGAGGATGTATTTCTTTTAGAGACAGATAACCCCAGAACAACACTTGTGTATGGAATTTTTACAACATCAAGGTAAACAGGAGATTTGAAAAAAATTACCTTTCTGAACTGCCTGATTTTCTGTATGAAAACTGAAAGCGATGTTTTGTGGACCAGGCTGTGCTGTGCCATTCTGTATGTCTGCCGCAGCCATCGTTTGCATGCAGGAATAAGTCTCGATATCATTACTGTTGGTATCCATGTTAGAGCTCTGCTTCTTAGAGCAAAATGCTTCCTGACATACTGTCAGCTGGCACTGGGAAAACATTTCCATGGAGGGCCACTTGTTACTGTTCAGCTGCGGAAAGCTAAATGACTTCCACACAGTGAACTTATGTGGCATCTGAGAGCACTTAACACCTCCTGAAGAACATCCAGCACCCTGAAGGATCAAACCAAGAATTCTTACGTGAATTCATAATATCATTTCCAGTCTCTCAGCTGGCAGGTGATCACACAGATGGTAAATAACCCGTATCGTCTTCAGTTGGCTACAAAAGACAAGCTATGGCATTTGATCACCTCCTTGTAGCCCTCAGCTTCCTGTCACCAGCCAGTAGTATTCACTTACTGTCCAGTTTAAAAAGTATTTAGTGAGCTCCCAAGGGTAGTGGAAGTACTGGATATGAATTCCTATGCTGAAACTCTCTACAAAGATAGGCCAACAGGTGGGCCAAGAAATTTTGTTTCATTTTCCCTCTTGCCCTCACCACACAGTGTTAGTGCGGAGTAGAAATAGTTACTGTTTACTGATTTCTGATATGCTATCCTATATTATTTAGCTGTTGCTTCTTGCCTTCAGAGAGGTTTTCTGGCGTGTTTTTTAAATTTTCATTAAGTTTATTTGATCAAATTAGCAAATTATGTAACTTTTTACTGGTGATTCCTTTAATGGTAATTTTTAGTAAAAAAAAATCTATTTGTAATTTTTTTCCCCCCGATAGACTTTTTTTCATGAGCATCCAGGGATCTGCTTTCTCAAATATATAAATGAGACAGGAGAATAGGATTATATGGTATTTATTTGGGGAAAAATCATCACATAACTAGTAAGCATTTGATTCTATCTACAAGTTATGATTCCTGCTGGACAAAAAGAGAAAATGATGATGTTATGTTTAGCAGTAAAACCACACTTATGATTAGGTTGTGGATGTAACATGACTGAACTGGAAACACTTGTACCTAATTCTCCTGGTATTTCTTCAGTGGAAATGAGGTTTGAATCACAGGACCATATAAGGTGACAACAAAGAGAAAACATCATTTTTTCCTGGCTCTCAACCTATTTTCTCTCTCTGTTGAAGCTTTTATACACATACATTTCTATTACTGTGAACTACATGGTCTGTGCTTGCTTTTTTTTTATTCAGTTTTAGATTGAATGTGATACCTAGTTAAATACAACTATAGAGATTTTTACTTCTTAACAATTTCTGTAGCTTCACCTCTGTAAACTTCCAGCTCATAACTGTAGCAAGATAGAAACATTATAGGAAATAATAACTATTAGTATTTTTATCTTAATCATATAGAAGGAACCCAAGTAATATTGAACCAAATTACTTTAGTGTCATAATATGCTGTAAGTCTAACAAAAAAGATCTGGAAAGATGAAGTACATTTCTCAAAATCTTGAATAAGTAGTAAAATTTCCACAAATACCATAATCAGTCTAAAAGGTTCCTTCTACTAATCCATATATAGCTGAGAGCAATGTGGATTTCATTTTCCTTGTTTAGGCACTATGTGTAATGTTTTCAGGGTTTTTTTTCTGGAATGTTTTCTTCAATTTAAAAAAATTACCTGGATTATCTTCACTCTACAGTTAACATCAAACATATTTTGGACATAGTCTGGAGTTTCCAATTTTAAAAGTAAATACACAAACCTTGCATGCAGTGAGAGAAATAAAAGGGGTTGATTCACTGTAGTCAGCCTTAGCATCAATCAGGAAATTATTCCCCTCATCATCACTGGGTGATGGAGACATTCAAGGCTCATGCCAACTGAACCCATGGCTGAACCTAGAGCAGTGGGAAAAACATGCCCTTTTCTTAGGCAACTCCCCAGGTTCTCCTCAGGAAGCACCAAACTTGGCTCTTTGTAAGATGGGTTTTGGGGACTGTATAGGAGTAATTCCTTTACAGCTATTTTGCTTAAAAAAGCAGGCAACTGATTGTAATAATTCCACCAATTGTAATTACTCTGGATATTTTGATAAATATTTTAGCCGGGTATTTTAGGATGCTTCTGGAGGTCTTATGGTTAATATACTGGTAGGGAGTTCTGGAAGCCTGTACTGAGCATAGCAGTACAAAGTTTATACAACTCTTGTCTCACTTAAGTCAGCTGTATTTTTGCCATTGATTTAACTGGAGCCAGATTATATTTCTTTTATATTCAGCATTAGGAAGTGTTCTTATTGCACCAGTAGGGTAGTGCTGTCCTGCCTCTTTTTTCAGTTCACGGTTCAAAAATGGGGTAAGTCTTAAGAAGTCATGCATATTAAGCAGGCAGAATGGTTGATTTTAAATTAATTAAATCCATGCTATAGAGGCATTAAGTTGTATCAAATATATTCTTTTACAACAATCTTTCAACATTGGACCATAAAAAATGATTAAAAAGTTATCAAAAAGTTGGTAGTTTGCAATGCTAGCTTTTTCCTACTGTCTTCCAGCTCCATATTTAAAGGTTCAGCCGTGTGTGTGTATCATTTGTCTGACATCCAGACTGTGTTCAATGGGCCATTTGCACACAAGGAGGGCCCAAACCACCAGCTGATTCCATATCAGGGCAGAATTCCATACCCACGACCTGGCACTGTAAGTACAAAGATGTTTATGCAGGCTTGCCAATTACTTGACTTTGTTTAATATATAAATAAATATTATTTACTCCAGGAGAAAGGATTGTATGTGGCTGTGGTAGTTCAGAACTATTTTATTTGCTTCTCAATTGTCATACAAATCATGTAGTATCTGGAAATCTTCTAGAAAGAATTAAAAGTCATATAGAATGTTCATCTCTCTGCTGAAAAGATGGTAGGAATTATTTCATTAGGTTACAGTCGTCTTGTTTACATGTGCATTTCCTTTTTGTGGGTATATTTGAGCAAAATGTGGTTAAATAAATACGCATAAAAAGACAGCACTGTGAGCGTGTTCTACAGTCTGGATCCAAATGTCTTTGAGTCTGTCTTCAGTCTGTATGAGTTTTCCATAGTTCTCTAAAGTTTTGCAGCCCTACTCAGATACTTAGGAGATGCAGTAGGAGATTTAGAGGAGAACAAGGTTTCTGGGACTTGTCATTTGACAAAGTTTAATGCCCTATCAAGTACTGAATCTTAAAAGAGAGCCCTAGAAATAGATGTGCCAACATGTTTTCAGTCATAGAGGCCTTCCTTGTTAAGAATGCTTTTTGTATGCCTTGAAAATTCATCAGGACTTTCTTTCATTGTATCCAGGTAGCAATAACCTTCCAATGAATTCTGTACGCAACTAGAGCTAGGTCTGTTTCCAAGTTATGCAAAAATATCTCATGAAATTTTTTAAACAAAATTATTTTTTCTTCTTACATTTCAGCTTTATGATGTATCAAAATTGCTGTTAATGAGCTTTTTTTATTTATTTGTTTATTTACTTATTCTCACGATTCTTAATTGAGATTTAGCAGAAGTATGACATCTAATATTTCCAGCTTTAATGAAGAATGTATGCGCTTTCTATAGAATCTTCCCTAAATCTGTATTTGCTAAATGATGTATGGTAGTGTGGATATGTGTTGACAGCTCTGAACTCTTACAATTTCTTAAGTATCAGAAGGAAATAAGTATGCAGAGAATCATAAATTATTTGTCAACAATGTAGTTATATTTTTCTTAGATTAAAATTTTGCTACTTTTCCATTTATCACAGAAATTGAATTTCATTTTAATTTTGCAAGTCTCTGAAAAAATCTTTAACCATATCACTATTTCATTCTGATTCGTTTTTGTGCTGCAAGATCTTGTTCTTTCTCTCTCATGCATGGAATAGCTCAGAATATGGAAGAGCTCTCCCTGTTCACACAATTCTTCGTGACATTTTAGTGTGGTTATTACTGGCTATAAGAGTTAGGACTTTATGTTCTCAGATCTCTAGAATTACCTAATCAATACCTGACATTTCACTAAGGTCTAATAATAGCATTAGTCTTTTTTTGCAATTAATTCATACAGCTTTTATCTCATGAGTTCACTGAGGCTTTAAACTTAAATTTCACCAAAAAAAAAAAAAGCCATTTAAACAGAAAGTTTCATACTCACATTTCAAGGTTTCTTGCTGCTCCAGAGTGTTCTGTTTGTATATTTCCTCAACCAATGCCATGTTTTTATTGATTCACCTCATGGAGGCTTATGAGGGCCTAAAGAAATCGGGCAGCACAATGGAAAGATAAAAAAAAAAAGAGATTTGGATTTAACATGGTGGCAGAAAGTATCTACATTTTTCAAGTATGCTGATGAGCTCTCAGTTTGAAAATAAATTCTAGATCATAGCTCACATAAAAATGAAGTCAAAAGTCATTCTTTTAGATGACCATTACTGGTTTTCTGATCCCTGTTTTTTCTGTGCTTCCTCGCAATTTAGCCACCATACAGTATCTTAAAGGCTGTTTTCTAAGCTGGAACTTGTTTGGCTTTGATTTTATTTCACTGCTAAAAAGTTCCACTTCTTAAGTGTGTGCCACAAACTGTTTTTCACTTATGTCAAAGCATCTGTGAAAATCAGGAGATGGGGATTTTTTGCTGCTCAGAATTTGTGCTCAAAGAGTTAACTTGCTTACAGACTATGGGGCATGATCTTTTTTTGTCTGGAATGTACTTTTTTTTTGCAACTTCTGGGATGCTGGACTAGACAGGGAAGCCTTTTTATATGACATGGAAAATCCTACTTTACAGTTGCCTAAAGAGATATTCATACTAAACCTCTGGACAGAAATGAGCGTTCATCATGTCACAGTACATTGGATCAACAATGGAAAGGCTTTGGTGTAGTTTCAGTAGGATTAAATAAAGCAATGATCAGCTCTGCAGTGCTTGGCAGGCCTTCACTAAATACCAATGGTTTCTTCTTTCTCCACAAGTAAAACTTACTTATGGAAAAAAAATACATAATTGGCAGCTTGCTACTAAATTCAGTGATATTTGAGGATAGTTTCCATTTTTCAGAGTTACAGAAATATCTTTTCTACCTACAGCATGTTGAGCAATATGCTGTAAATTGAAGAATTCTTCTGGTTTTTTCAGTAATCTAACTGTATGATGAGCAACTGTGAACATAAGATTGTGTACCCAAATCCTGGAATGACACATTCAATCCCTCCAGGAAAGGGAGAGCTTATAGGGTTCTTCAGTAACATCTTTTTGTTTGTAATTGGTTTATACAGGCAATGGCAAAAATTAATTGATTAAAGATGTTTGTTAAGGCTTTGCTCAGAACATTGATATAATGTAAGTTTTTAGGGTCATACTGGGGTGAACCATAACACAGGCATTTTTGCAGGAAGTTACAGAAAAAGGTTTTACGATCTCCAAGTCAAGAATGGAACAATTGAAAGTATCAGAGAAAGTCTTTTAATTGAGCTATGTGAGACAGGAAAGTTTAATTTGAGCTGCTTGTGAAACAGGATCCCTCTCAAGAGGAACTGGGGTCTGGCAGAGCACTACCAAGTAGGATAGTCTTGCTAATGATGAACACAATTATTTTTTCAGCATTTGTTGCTAATCTTAACAGATAGTTACCTACATTTTCTGGAAGACTGGATGGATATGCCAGAGAGGGAAGGAGCAAGCAAGATAATAAGAATTCAATTTTCTGAGTAATCTTAGAGAGATAGCATGTAGTATCATTTCTAATGAAAGCCAAAAAAAGTCCTTTAAATGAGGACCCAAAAAAATCAATTGTCTAGGGTGTCAGATGAGTAAAAATGACCCATATCTAAGCTGAGTTCTGGATCTTCTTCCTGGAGGTAACTGATGCCAGAGGAATTTCTTTTAAAGAAGCTGTTGTACTTTGCATAAATAATTAAATCCTAATTGCACCAGTATATGATTCTAAAGCCTGGGATTATGCTGAAGTCCCCTCTACTTGGTTCCTGGTATGCCCAATGAATAGTTTATTAGGTGAACAATATGGAACGGCTCTTAGCAGCAAGGGGAGAACAGGCACTCCTGCCTGGTGGTTAGAGGGATCCCCTGGGAGGTGAAGACCCAAATTCTAACATTTCATGTCATCAGGTGGGTTGGACACATGACTCATATATCCACAGAGAGTTTCCAAGTCTCTCAGAATATGATTCATTTGATGTAATTTTACCCATCTAAAAGCAGGGCATTTAGTCTGAATTACTGACTATAGAGGAAATCTAAGAATAAATGCCTGACTTTAAGACAGTAGAAGTCAGGTGAGGTAAATCTCTCCCTAAGCTACTAACTATTTTGTGTCTGTGGTTTTGACCAGAAATTCCATCCTACATGTAAGACTGGCCCTCGTCAAAATAAACAATTTTCCATCAAGTGCTTCTTATTGGACAAATCAACATTTTCCTATTGGAAAAATATTGCACTGAAACATTTCTGAATAGCTCCAGTACTCCAAGGAGATTTTTCACAGCTCGGAGATATGGTAGGGGGGAAAATGAAAGCTCAGGAGCAGCAATAAGAAGTGAAGTAATGGTAGCTGAAAAAAAATCGTGTAAACTAACATAGGTACATCCAGAACATTGTGCCAGTTACTGACATAGCTCTGATTTCTTCCCAGTCTTCTTTTAGTTTTAATCTCAGTAAATAGTTGAGTTTTCTAAGATTTTTTTTTCTTGTGAGGTCCAGAATGCCTCGGAGCTGATTTTACTCGGGTGGTTCTTCATTATACTTAAGAAAGCATCCAGAGTATTCATGGACTTCACTTATTTCTCATACAGAGGGGAAAGCATAGACAATCTTCTCTGATATATAAATGAGTTGTTACAGGACCTCTCATCAACTCCATATTATTACTTTTTCAAATAAAGATGAGTCACACACCCTTTCATCAGCTTCACATTACAATTAAGTATCAGATTTTATCTTTTGCCTTTGTACTAATTCTGTAACAAACCAGATGGTAAAGTTTGCTCTCTTCCCATACTAACCCCTTGGATTTTTTAAATTTTTGTTTTCAGTGGGCAGTTTGGAAGCACAAGGTATGCAAAAATATGTTGAGAAGTAATATATCATTGCAACCAAGTGGTGTTTTGAAAATGCAAAAATACATTTGTGTTTGCTTTGTCAGCATTGACGGGAGTTCAAAGTGTAGCTATTCAACACTTCATTCCCCTTACTGGAGCGTGATAAGTTTTGGTCAGAGTCTGAAGTGCTCTTTAGTGAACTTCCTTTGTCAACTATCTGTCAATACTTGTAAATGACTTGGAGACGAAAACTCTCTGAAAGATGGTTAAGTAATGTTAGGCATTACAATGCATGTTTCTTACAGTGTCCAGGAGGAGCTTTCACACCTAATATGCGGACAACCAAAGAGTTTCCAGACGATGTTGTGACCTTTATTAGGAATCACCCTTTGATGTTTAATCCCATTTACCCAATACACAAGAAGCCATTAATCATCCGGATAGGAGCTGACTACAAGTATACAAAGATTGCTGTGGATCGAGTAAATGCTGCTGATGGAAGATATCATGTCTTGTTTCTCGGAACAGGTAAGACAAACTTAGCAACATTTGTTTTCCTCCATTGCAATATAATTTGCAATCAACTCTGATTTATACAACTTACAGCTTTCAGAAATACTTGTTCAAACATTTTCTATTTACAAAAATGTCTATAGAAATCTATAAATTATGTTCTTATTACTTTCTGTGCATTTTTATATTCACTGTAGACATCAGTTATGTGCAAGAGATACAATGTATTACTATTAATTTTATTTGCAACAGAAATCAACACTAGTGTATATTTTATTGGGTCTTCTCTTGAATAGAATTTGTCTACAATAAATTTCACATTAGAATTTGGTGCTGCCTAACATGAGAAAAAATAACCAAAATCTAGCTTGTTTTTTTTTAACTCACCATTGTTATTTAATTTATGCTGTGTAATCTACTTCTTAAAAAAAGTGTCATTTGATCAAGACACTGTAAAGGCAGAAACAGCAATTCTATCAAAAAATGAGTAGTAATATGGAAGTACTTAGCAGTGAAAAAGAAACAAATGGTCAGAGTCCTAGCTGAAGTGGACACAGAATTTGATCCAAGTATTCTAAAATAATTTCTGTCTAATATACCCTACATTTTGTTTTTAGTTACATCTAATTTGAATCTGGTGTTAACGCTTCAGAAGTCTGCAGGGAACAGGTCAAGTGATTCTCATACTGATCAGTTTTGATTTTCTTAAATATTCAGATACGAAGCACACCCTTTTGATTGAAGCAGACAAGCATAGTGGTACTCTGCCTAGACCCTAGGACTCATTCACATCTGAAACTCCCACTGGCTTAACAGGGCATTATAGGTTGATAGGCACAAAGACTAATCTTTTTTACTACAGATGGTTTCAAGTATAACAAAGGAAAAGAACTCCAGGAGAAATATGTCTCTGAACATCAAAAACCAATCACAGAGAGTCTTGCATTGCTTTTATGGTTCACATATTATTAGGGTTCTGGTTGTTTTCTGCCAACAAACTTGCATGGGGCTGGGAATAACCATCATGTTATAACAGATTTAGGAAGTGAGTGCTAAAATCTCTCAAGAATGTCAGCCTCTCTAGGGACAGAGCTAAAAGGAAGTCTCTTCGCTCTTCTTAGAAAAACCTCCCTGTCAAAATTGCAGGACGCCTGTATGCCAAAGAAGGCCAACTGCATGCTGTGCTGTATGAGCAGAAGTATATTCAGCAAGCAGGTTGATGGCAGGAATTTTTTCCCTGTATTTGGCTCCTGTTGGGATTACTGTGTCCAGCTGTAGGCTCCCCAGTAAAATGAAAACATTGGCCTAGTGGAGCAAGATCAGCTGAGGAACTGTAGCATGTGATGTATGAGAAGAGGCTGAGAGAATGGATTTATTCAGAGAAAGCTAAAGGGAGACCTTCATGCTGTTGACAACTATCTAATGGATAATGCAACTACTTAAGAGGAAAAAGAAAATGAGGACTAAAGGTGCTTAGTATCAAGGTGAGAGGGATTACACACAAGTTGACATTGCAATTAGATATAAAGGAGAAGGTTTTCACCATCAGCATGATCAAACATTCAAACAAGGATCCAGAGAGGTTATGAATTCTCCATCTTCAGAGACTCAAAGAATTCTAAATCCAACTGAGCAGCACTGAGCAGCCTAACTGGACATGCTTTGAGTGGGGGACTGTACCAGATATCTTTTAGAGGCCCCTTCCAGCCTAGGGTTTCTGCAGTTTGGTGAAAGGAAAACAACTTTATTCATGTAAGGTTATGCAGGGAGAAAATGAGAAGGGCCAAAGCCCAACTAGCACTCCATCTGGCTGTTACTGTAAAAGACAATAAAAATGTTTCTATAAATACATCAGCAGAAAAAGCCGTGCTAAGGAGAATCTTCATCCTTTACTGGATACGGGAGGAAACAGTGACAAATCGAAAGGCTGAGGTACTTAATGTGTACTACTTTGTCTCAGCCTTTAATAGCAAGACCAGTTGTTCTGCAGGTTCCCAGCTCCCCGACTTGGAAGACAGTGGCAAGGAGCAGAATGAAGTCCCCATAATCCTAGGAGAAATGATCAGTGACCTGCTACACCACAGAAGTCTGTGGGCTGGATGGGGTCCACTCAAAGATACTGAGGGAGATGGCAAAAGTGCTTTTCAAGCCACTTTCCATCATTTACCAGAAGTCCGGGTTAATTGGAGAGAACCCAGCCACCTGGAAGTTAGCAAATGTGATCGCATCCACAAGAAGGGCTGTAAGGAGGATTTGGGGAAGTACAGGCTTGTCAGTCTGACATCAGGACCAGAGAAGGTTATGGAGCAGATAATCCTGAGAGGAATCACACAACATGTGCAGGACAATCAGGGGATCAGGCCCAGGCAACATGAGTTTGTGAAAGACAGATGCTGCTTGACCAACCTGATCTCCTTTTATGACAAAGAGACCCACTTAATGGATGAGGGAAAGGCTTTGAGTGTTGTCTACCTGGACTTTAGTAATGCCTTAGACACCATTTCCCACAGCAGCCTCCTAGAGAAAGTGGCTTCTTATGGTGTGGATTGGTTCACTGAGTATGAAACCGGTTGGATGGTGGTGAATGGAGTTACGTCCAGCTGGCAGCTGGTCAAAATTGGTGCTCCATCAAGTCTTTTCCAACCAAAACAATTCTATGATTCTCTGTTCTTTTATCAAACCTTTACCAGGTCACCATCTGCTGTAGTGTGAATGCTTAGTATATAAGACATAGTCAGGGTAGAAGTTCTGGGTATTTAATTTCATAAAGAATTTCATCAGTTTTTGATCTGGGTATTTTTGGTTCAGAATTGATAAATGAGTTTTAATGTATTCTTGAATATCTCTTTGATCCTACTTGAAGAATTTTTGGAAACTACTAAATTAATCTAATTAGGGCATGCAAGGTGGGTTCTTCCCCCTGCCCCCAACATATAAACACATTTTCTGTATAATTCAGCTAATCATGGAATGCAGCTACATTTCTGGACTTCAGGGTCATTTTTCTCCTTTCCCGCAGAAATAAAGAGCTTTTGTACAATACTGTAGAAATATCAGAAGTGTTAATAGGTATTTTACCTTGTTAGATAGATAGCTGTTTTCCTCTTGGTATATAACTCCACAAGAAAATTTGGTATAAGAGTTCATTTTCTATTAGTTTTCTTTCTTGAGTATCAATATAGCCAGAGTAATAGCTTGGTAGGCTAGTACAGATCTTTCAAATGAATATTTTATTAATTTGTTTTTTAATATATAGTGATACCACTGTTTTAAAAAACTCTATAAATATCTAATGTTATTTGGACAAAAATTCTACGAAAGATTAGTGTAAAAGGTCAAGACATGGGTTTCCAACACATAAAAATTATTAATGTAGCAGTGATAGTTAAAACTGGAAATGTAAAGCTGAAAAGCTGAAATGTGCATAAAATAACAATATTCATAGTTAGCATTTTAATAATTCTTCAAGAGATAAATATAGGTAATTTCATTTGATACTTTGTCTCTTTTTAGGTGATAAGTGTGGCCTCATATAGACACACATGAACCTTTAAAAAATGAACACACCTCAACTTGTTAACATTGCATTAATCCTCTTCCTGGTATCAGCACAGGACCAATTATGGATCAGATACATAAACTGCAGCTCCTTATAATTTATATTCATTGCTTTACCTTCTACATTATACTGGAGACAAGGATCATTTTCTGCTTTCTAGTTAGTTGGAGGGAAGGCATTATTCTTCCTGAGTAGAGGCAGGACATTAATAGCTTCCAAGGTCTTCCTTAGAAGAAATTGGTGCAATGTAAATTAGTGCATATCTCAGCCTTTTCAAATAAAAGTGATCAAGTTTCAGCCACTGAGAAGAGAAACTTGTTCTCTTTATTCTCTGCTTTCTGAGAGACTCAGGAGGATTTGATAGAGATATTAAGTGTCAAAAGGAATGCAGAAGGGATTTGCTTCGGTGTCAGTTCATCCCAGCAAATGCAAAAAACACATTGTATAGGAGAATTTCATGTGATAATTTCCTTGAGAGCCTGGAGCCCCAGAGCCGGACACAATGGGACTTGACACCTGGTGACAATTACACTCAGCTCAGATGATGAGTTACTGCTGCTGAACTGAGATGTTGCCAGCCGTGTCTGTCACTGTCAGTGACCTGTCTCATGCTTGAAATTGGAGTGTTTTATGTCTTGCCAGATGCAGAGCATACAAAATGTTTAGCTTTTCCTCTCTTCCTCCTGTACAGCCTTAGTAATAAATCTGTTCCTGAATGCAAGTGAAGAATAACAGAAGTATAAAGCTCCAAGAACCCCAGTGGTTTTAATCATGTAGCTATGGCATGGGAGGGTATAGGAGCTCTGTAATTTTTTCACAGTAATGTGGACTAAGTGTATTGTTTCCTTTGGACCCTTAGACAAAAGTGCTGAGCTCACAGGGGTTGGTCCATGCCCAGGGTTACTACGCTGATTTTCTCTCTCACTTGGCTACTTAGCACACAAAATAAATCCCAAGGACAGACATTGTTCTCATGGCATTACACCTGCTTTTCAAATTATACCAATTTCCTGTTTTGCCCATGCTTTTCCAAATGAAGAGTCCCAAAGCACTTAAGAAAACTGGCTAATTTTGTCAGGTCCACCAAAAAGGATCTCTTCATCCCTCTTTGACATGAGCTGACTTGGAGTGAGGAGCAAATCTTTACTGATAGAGAGCAGTGCTACTAAAAAGAAAGGTGCTGTCTACCTCATCTTCCCAAACAGAAACCCAAGAGATCATTTTCTTGGAAAAAATGTAGTCACTCATTTGCATATTTAACAAGAGCAGCGCTGATGATATTTTTTCCCTATGCAATGAGTAATAACGTATTCAATTCAGGAATTTGAGATTGGAATTCAGTTACTATTATCCTGTTTCCATGATAGGCCCGGACTCAGTCCTGAAGTTTTTGAATTCACCCTAGAGTTGTAGTGTCATTTCTTTACTCATTTCAGTTATATCTAAAGAACCTGAGCTTTCAATATTTTCTGTTTATTCTTTGCTGGATTGTTTTCCATCTGAATTTTAAAACAGCAGTAAAACACCATGAAAACATTTTCCTGAGATTAATATTTATTTATTAAGCATGCCACCTACTGCTTGCGATACGAAAGCCTTTGGTCAAAGTGCACACAGGTTACACAGCTAAAAGATTATGCACGGGGATTTTATTGCTCTTGGTGTTATAAAAATATTTAAATGTCTGGGTCAAACTTGGGTACATTAAACAGCCATGGGCACCAATGGGATTTTTTTTTCGTCTCCTTGCTATCGAGATAGGATATGTTTTTGTGGAAAGAGATCTGTTACTCTTATAAAAAGGCACTTCAGACTTCAATGTGGCTTATTCAGATGATTAATTGCGGCCACATGCGTCTGATGTGACATGAAGTTGATCGATGTTTCTTACTATGTTTTCCTCTCTGATGCAAAAGTTGTTTTCAAAGTCTCGATGCAGTAAGCGCCTCCAGAGCATAAGGTTGTAATACTCATTTTCATGGTGTTACAAAACTAACCTTGCTGACAATGGTAGCCTCCAGTAACGCAATAGCCAAAATCATATAATGATCTACAGATTCTAATGGAGAGAAATAATCTAGTCAGAAGAACAAGCTTGCCTCCTATAGTTTTCCTGGCTGCAGGTTTGTGACTGTGAGCTTGGGAAGATGATGTTGTTCAACAGTGGCACAACAGGCATCAGACACAGTTTTCTTCTTCCTCTTGGTCATAGTGCTTGAGTCATTCAAAACTCTTTGTTGTACTACTCAACCAGTGCTTTTTCACAGGCTTTTAAGAGGATGTGTAATTTAAGAAGGTATACCTCTACTTGCTTCATTTTCCCTGTTCAGGTTTTATGCAAACAAGCTCACACAATCTCAAAAAGTTTCACCAAGCTGGGGCTATATAAAAATTTTGACCTCAATTGTGAGCATTTGTATCTATTTGTTCTTTGATGCAACTTGAATTTTATGAAGTTTCATAGTGATACTGTGAGCTAGAAAAAAATTACACCCATTTGACAGATGAGTGAACTAAGCACAGAGTGATAGATTAGTGGTTGTGGTGGAGCTCTGATTTACAGCAGACACCTAAGGACAGCCAAGGGCATGGGAACATGGCTGTCAGCCCTGCCTGCTAACCTGCCACCATCTCAGGTGCTCTGCTGAGCCTCAACATTTTCTCAAACAGACAGATTTTAAATGTTATGTAAACTTTTTGCTTTCTTTTTGCCTTTCAGTGTTTTTTGTTTGTATCAGGTTCAACTCAGATTAGAGATCAAAAATAATTAAGCTGACATTAGGCTGACAGGCACAACATGGAGAAAAGTTTTTAGAGGGTCTCCAGCAGTGTCAGACACATCAGGGATGGGGATTACTGCAGGAATCCTCTCAAAACTCATGTCAGGGTAGAAGTTGGTTTCCATTGCAGTCATTTTTTATGATGTGGAAAATTCACGGGTTTTATTTGTTGTTCAATTCGTGTGTGGGATATGGTTCAGGAGTAGATGGGTCCTGACTCTCTTTGAAGCTCACATTTCTGACAGCTGCAGTATTCACTTAGGATTGGCAAAACAAAAGCTAGTGAGAATTCAGAGAATGAGGCTTAAACTCAGACTTCAGATTCAGCCAACCTCTGTATTTTTCATTTCTGTCCATCAACCTTTGCCTTTTTCATTGCCCATGGTCAACCAGACCAGGAATTAGTGTAATCGGGCACAGTCTAACTGGTACTGACAAAGCATAGATGATTAATAGCAGCCCAGAATCATGTCTTGCACTTCAAGTAATATTATTATAATTATTCTGGTTACTATTATTATTTGTCTCTTCTGCTTCTTTCTTTAAATCATTTATTGGACTGCCTTCCTTCTCCTTTTATTTCCTACTCTGCATACTTCTATACCGTTTTTTTATCTGCACTTTCCTTCCTTGCTCTTCCCAGTTTCTTAGTCATCTCAGAGGGAATGTGATCTCAGTATCATTGTCTTTCATGTCAAGCTGGAACACCTGCAGTCATTAAGCAGATTTGAAATGGAAAAACATTTTGTGTCTCTCTTGTCCTCTTGCTATCACTTTGAGGGAGATTCTTTTTTGTTTGTCTGGCTGCCCTCAACTCATAGACTGTTGAGCTGATGTGAGGCTGCAAACAGCTCCCAGTGAAAAGTCAGAGAAGTGGTGAGCATAAATCTGCCTCTTCACTTCTAGTCTATGTGAAATCATATGATGTAGAACTGTTTTCAAGTGAATTTCTGTAAGGAACAACTTAATTTTTATGATTTTTACAGAATTAGCTTATAATTTCATACACTGATCTAAACTTCAAAAAATTTGACTTGTTTGATGATCACTTCTGCTGGATTTACAGTAGAAAATGTTATCTATTGTGAAATACACTGGAAACAACTCAGGCACTGCTACTTTGCATGCATTTCCTGCAGTGCAGTGTGTTGCATCCTTTCCAACCTTCCCTTTGACCTAAGGAATTTAGTTCACTGCCTTGCCATTAACGGGAATAAGCAAATAATATTTTCAACAGAACTCAAATATACCATAAGTTTTCTGGCATGAACATGTGTAAGTGACTTGATACGTCAGCTACAAATTTGTGTTTATAGTGGAGACAGCAGTACTACTGAGAGAGAAATAAGTGAGGTTTGGACACACATATTTGCTTTTCATTTATTAAGGAAGAGGCTGAGCAATGGGATAAAAACTCCCATTGTTTTTAGAAGCAATGGGAGGACTATAGCATATAAGCCATGTATTATTGGAAGTATTTTTTTTCTGTTTATATGTATATGTACAGACTATTGGAATCCCTTGCTTTAAGTAATTTTATTTAAATAATCATTTTCTACTGCCTACTCAATTATTTATTTTAAGTGTTGTATTAAGTCTGCTTTAAAACAATGGAACATTCCTTTCTGCAAGGATTTGTCCCTCATGGTACAATATTGAGTCAAAGCAAATGGTAAAATACTGAGTCAAAGGGAATGAGTACCAAGATAAACAGTCCTTCACTCTGTGTGTTTTTCTGGGGTGTGACAAAAAGGTAGATAGGGACCTGCTTTACAAATAGGAAAGGTTATTAGGACACAAGGACTTGGCGTCAGGCATTATCAGTATTTTCTGTACCAATGCCCGGGATAAAATCTCCCCTCAGGTTCTGATTTCACTTCGGGGCAATGTTTGAGGACTCAAGACAATTTAGGAATTTTAAATGTGTGGCATGTGCTAATGGATCATTGACATAAACCGGTTTTCAGAGGCTCAGGAGCCTCACATTCTTTTGCAGGTAAGGTCACTGTCAACGTGCTTAGAGCCTTGTATGTCAGGATTACAGGTAGTTGACACTTTGCAGGCAGTTGCAAAAAACCCACAAAAGGCTGCAATTCCTTCGTGTACTTCTGATTGAGTGTTTTCTATGGTAGACTCTAACCTTAGAGAGAGGGAATTGAAAAAAGGATGCAAAAAGGCAGGGGTAGCAAGGATTGAAACCGTGTACATTTGCAAGTGGGTTGATCCCTTCAGTAGAAGCAGAAATACATGCACACTTTTTACCTCAACAAGGGATGCGTTTGCAGCAGTTTAAACTTTGGTGGGTCCTGGCAGTTAGTAAATCTCTCTCGGGTTCTCATAGCTTTGCTAATACTGGCACCAAGGCTAGACCACAGCTGTACTATCACAAGATTTAGTTTCAGTAAAGTTTCTTCGGAAGCAACTAGTTTATCATGCCACTGTAGAAAAAGAATAAATGTCTCCATAGAAAATTCTCATGAAAAAATCATGGCTAACGTGCCCTGAGCATGTACAATTGATAGCTACTTATTTTTAAGTCTTGTCAGCTTTTGGTTTTCTCTTTTCCTTCTTTTTGTTAAAGACAAAGTATCGCAATATACTCTCTGTGTGTGGTCAAGTCAGTAAATATTAATATTCTGTCTTTAAACATTTTTTTAAATAAAAATAATAGTAGTAGTAGTTGATGTTGTTATTAGTATTATTAGTTGGTTTCCTCAAGGGAAATAAGAGTATGTTACTTATTTACAATAACCAACTTGCCCTGCAGCTCTAGCTATGGAATTTAATCACTGACCTGAAAGCAAAAACAAAATTTGACTTTTTCAGCTTATGTTGTCTACATTATGATTGCCAAATAGGAAGCTGAAATTTCCCTTCCTTGTTATCAAATTCATAAAAATACATGTAGATACTTGCCTATATTGTGCTATACTAACATTTTGCTAACCACACAACTCTACATTGCTCATAAAACTTTTGATGGCCGAACAGAATCTATACCATGTGTCCTCATTCCCCAGGATCAATACTGAGCAAGTAGATTTATTCTACTCAGGCCAATTTCTAGGCGTTTCAGGCAAGAGAAGTTCTGTAAGCTGTGCTTTTTCCAAGTAAAAATGCTTGTCCTTGTGATTATCCCACAGTCTGCCTTTTCTGCCTCATCAGTGGCTGTCTCAGCCTTTAAGAGCCTTCACAGATGGACTGCTTCATCTCATATATTCTTTCTACATAACCAATTTGGAAAACTAATCACGAATTTCCGTTTGGTCTAACTCATCACATCTTCCCTGCAAAAACACTGTCAGTGCCACATTCTTTCTGCTTCTTCTTTGATCTGAGTGTATTTGGGAGGCTTCAAATTGTATTTTGAGAGGGCAGCTATGATATAATAGCTACAATATCTTCACCTTCCTTTTCCTTTATACCTTATGGAGCAAAATATTAACTCCTACCATGTGTAATGGACTTGATTTTTCTGTGTTTAGGTGTAGATAGAGTTACTCTTTGGAAGGTTTAACTTTCATGTCATCAGTTGTCATAGCACTTTATTATTGAATATGAATATATATTACATTCTGAATATATATTACATTCTGTAGTAGCTCTTTTTTATCTGTTCTTATTACTGTACTTTAATATCATTAGGATCGATTCTGCCTCTGTCTGTCTACAGAAACTACTACAGTAGATACTGATTTTGATGGATCTTTTTGTGTAGAATGGTACTACCATAACTCCAACCTCACCATGACTTCTTTATGTTCATGTATGAAAATAGTACTAGATATCATATTTCTATATAAGGAATCATCTCATCATTCTTTCTGACCCCAAACCTTAGAAATTACTGAACGTTTCTTATCTTTCTCCATGTCATAGTACTTTCTTTGATGGTTTCTTTTTATAATGAATAAAGGTTAATCTGACTTTTTGTTTTCTGTCTTGCCATGGTCTCTCTTCACATGGTCTCACTTGTTCTCACCTTTTCCAGATCAAGGAACTGTACAGAAAGTTGTTGTGCTACCCACCAACTTCTCTGCAAGCGGAGAACTCATTTTAGAAGAGTTGGAGGTTTTTCAGGTTTGGCTTGCTCCTACTTTTACTCTTCCAATGTGTATGTTCCCAAAGCGCTTTGCTGTAACAGACTTTGACAAGGGCAATTGTGATTCGATAAAAGATGAAGTAAATGTACATACTGTCAGCTTGGTAAATACCCAAAGAGGAATACAAAATGTCCACTGTTATGAAGACTGTAGCTAGCTGAAGTCCTTTTTTCTCCTGTGTTTCAGTTGCTCAGTTTTTATGTTTTTATACTGGCTAGAAGGATTTTGGTAATGACATTTTTACAAGGTCATGTTGTAGTGGCTGCCAGAAGGCAACTTTTTTCATTGGCATCACATATAGAGACCGTCACTATTTACAGATAGAATCTAAGATTTCTGTGTTTTGATTATTTGATAATCTTTCTGGTTCTGAGCTGCAGAAAAGAATCAAATTAGTGTTGTTTTTGCTTAACTCTTGTCCTTCAAAGCCACATGCCTCTGGTGTCATGAAAGCTACGAGCTTAACAACATATAAGTTGAAAAGAAACCAAATAACCAGAGGCAGAAATAAGGGAATAGCCTCTGTCAATCACTGGCATGCAACAACTTGGAATAACCTAAAGAAAGTGTTCGCTTTCATGTTGAAAAATCCCTTTCAAATATTTGAGTGGGCTATTCATTAATCAGTAGTCTCAGGGCAAATGGTAGTATGCATCTATAAACTTAGTTAAGGGTTTTGTCATGGGCGATTTCATTAAGGGAAAACAAAAAGGAAAATTTAGGACTTTTTATGTAGGCAGCAGTAACAGTTTCTTTAAGAAAAAGAACACAATCTTAACCGTCATAAAGGCATAGTCCGTCTAGGCTTTCGTGAAAGATTTCCCTTTAAAATGTTATGTGTGAGTAATATTACCACAAAAAGTATTGGTAATTCCACTTATGGAAAAAAGAAATTAATAGAGCAAGAAGATATGTGGGCTGAGAGGAATCTTCACCCCAAACCTAGTTTCTGGGTCTCTATGAACAGACCTTTTTACCCTGAACCATAAAAATCCTGATAACATAACCCCTACCACTGCAATCTGTGTGGCAGCATGGTGGTATTTAGATGAGTCTCGCCAAGAGAGCAGGGATGAGATCACTGGCTGGGTGCTAGTAATACTGAGAGTAGAAAAGCAGTGATTCTCTTCCAGAGTACAAGCAAGGAAAGGAGAATGTGGCATCAGATCCAAGCTTGCACTTGACCTTGAGTCTCCAGACAGTTCATGAAGTACTACAGCAGCTCTAAACTCCTTCAAACCTTTGCCAATTCACATGATTTGCAGCCAGGTTTTCTAGCCCTGACCTCCCTGCTGTGTTGTAGTCCACTGCAATTAATCCTAGGCCACTGTTATGGCTTTCCCTTGTGACTGTAAAACGCTGTATCTTAAAAAAATGCTGAACATTTTTATTACCATCAGTTTTATCACTTGTTTGGATGAGCATAATGACTTGTATCACTCACATAAGGTAAGGAATTTAATAATTCCTTTTCTAGTTCTTTAACATTTGATTTAGACACAGACACTAATTAACTGCTGTCATGACACACAGTAGTATACTGTACTGTCTGTTTGAAAGAAACATTCAAGAACACACATCCCACTTTATTATAATCATTGATAATCTGAACTTATATGTTGGATGACAACCAAACTGTAAGCACTGTTGATAATTTGTAGGAAAAATAGAACATATTATTATCTGGATCTTGAGCTATTGTATGATTTTTCCTTATCATCACCATCAAAGAACAAAATTGTTTCTTAAATAATAATATGGTTGAGTTTAGGCAATATATTTTGTTAGATGTAAATTGTATGTATGTCATTTGTTAAATGTAAAAATAGCAAAATAATTACTAGAAAATTACTGGAAAATAGCTAAAATTACTAGGATTCATTCCTTTCCAGGATATGAAAATTTGCAGTTTTCTTAGTTTACAACTAAGGTTTTAGGGATTTTTAAATTTTCATTTTGGGACAGTACTAAACAGAGAGTTCTTGACAATCTGGTTTGTAACTTTGTCTTTCAGAGTAATTCTCCTATTACAACAATGAAGATTTCATCTAAAAAGGTAAAGTGCTTAGTGCTTGTTATCTGAGAAGCAAATTTATTTAAAGATGTTAGAATATCAATTCTTTTGGAGCTTGCTAAATATAGGCAAATTTTCTGTAATGAATAAGGAAAACTTGACTGAAGTTTGGAGGAGCTGTTTATATGCCCCAGAACCACTAAGATAAAACAATTTCCATTTGTTATGTGTCATTTCTAATTCACTGAAAGTGTAAATTTTTTTGTTGTTTTGTTTGACAATTAAGGAATAAAAAAATGTACTCAAAATTTGCCCTCCCATTTTTCTCTAAGTCCTAAATAGACATTTTCCCTTGGCAATCTCTCTGATCAATGTAAAAAGGCAGTGTTGGGGCTGTTTGGTCCATGGTTGTGCATATTTGTTTATTAGCAATAAACAATGGCAATAAGAATGATGAAAACAGCTGAGAGGATTTCTGCTGAAATATTGAACACACAAACTAAAAATATGTATTCTATGATTTTGCAAGCAAGATATTGCACAATATTTCACAAAGAAACTACTAAGTAAACATTCACTAAATTAAATTCAGTGTAATTTAGTTTTTATTTTTGTGGCAAAAAGATTAAATGAGTTTCAATGGAGTTTTTCAATATTAATTTATAGTTTAAGAATATTTATATTTTAAGAAGAGTTGATTAATTATTTTTGAGTAAAACAGTCATTTTGGCTATTCACTTCGAAATTCTTTTGCAAAAGCTCTGATTTATTATGAAAGTTCTTTGGCTTATTTTTCTAGGTATATAAGGCTATCAGAATCTGGCCCTAAGCCTCAACATAATCTGTATGTTTTACACCTTGGAAATCTGTGCACTGGAGAAGCTAACTAGTAACTCTGCATAATATTTGTTAAAGTGACTATGTGCAGAGAAAATACTTAGTTCAAAGTTTCAAGCCAATAATCTTCACTGAGTAAGAAGCAGGCTCTGAAATGTGGATAATATTAACTAAACCTGTACGTGTCAGTACAGAACAATGACACTTAATGTCCAAAAACCCATTAATATTCCCCAATGTTTCTGTGTGTTTTCTAGCAGGGAGGTAGAGATATTACAGGCCTGTTGAGCTGGGAGGTTTCTGTTGATCTCGACTTAATATATATTAGTGGCTTCCCTCTTGGTTCTTGATTTAATTCCAAAATTAATTGAAAGGTTTATAGGTATGTTAGCCAAACCTCAGGTGAAACTCCTCCACATCTGAAATAAAACTTTCCTTCTGCAGCAACAGTTGTACGTGAGCTCAGATGAAGGGGTCACCCAGGTTTCCCTGCATCGCTGCCACATCTACGGGACCGCCTGTGCCGACTGCTGCCTAGCCCGGGATCCGTACTGCGCCTGGGATGGCAACTCCTGCTCCAGGTTTTATCCCACAGGGAAAAGGTGAGCAGTATTAAGCAGCCCAGGGAGGTCTGCAAGGAAAGAAGGCTTTTGTTCTTCTGTGTACCCTGGAGTGTTGTAATTCGACGGAGAAGTGGGGTGTCACTCCTTTCATAAGCATGTAGAAGCAATTCCTTCGTAGCTATTGTGCTTGGAATTATTCATCACCTAGAATTGTATGCTACAAGAGGGTATGATAAAGAGCTTGGCTTTTCATATTTAAAGTAGTGGACGGAACAAAGAAAAGGGAAAAAATGGTTCCTAATCATAAATATTAATCCTTCTGTCTCATGCACACAAAAATCAGTGAAACACTTATTCCCTTTATTTAAATTCAGTTGCTTACTATGGATGTAATTACAATAGCCCTAAATACATCTAAATATCTCTTGGGCTATCTGAGGAATAAATTCATTTATATTTTTTTGTTCCTCATTTGCTCCTAAGTGAGAAGAATTATTTCCAGAGAAATTTTAGGCAAATGTGATTTCCATGTAATGCCTACAGATCTGGGGTTTTTGACATGAGATTTATTAAAGCAGACAGGGGAAGTGGTTTCTCTTTAATTTGCAACATAGCTAATAGTCCATCTCATAATTCTTATGCAAAACAGGAGCCACTTTCCTCCTCCCAAGGGAAGTATTTAAGAGCAGAATTCTGTAGTGAGCTCTTGTGTTACTAAGATTTCAGTTCATATGCAAACCAAGTTACAGAATGCACAATGAAGTATTACTGCAGAGGAGACAAACCTTTCAGATGTATGCACCCTACAATTACCTGAAAGGAGGGTGTAGCCACGTGGGGATTGGACTGTTCTCCCAGGTAACAAGTGAGACAACAAGAGGAAACAGCCTCAAGTTGTGCCAGAAGAGATTTAAATTGGATATTAGGAAAACTTTCTTCACTGAAAGGGTGAAGCATTGGAACAGACTGCCCAGGGAAGTGGTGGATTTGCCATCCCTGGAAGCATTAAACTGGTGGGACATGGTTTAGTGGTGGACTTGGCACTGCTGGTTTAATGGTTGAACTCCATGATTTTAGAAGTCTTTTCCAACTCAAATGATTCTATGATTCTATTCTGTGAACCCATGCCAGAGCTTTACCTATTGTGTGCCACTGTCCTCACTGCCTGCGCCTGAGCTGCAGATGCAGAAGGCCACATACTGGGCTTTACTCCTGTGTCCTCATGGAGGGAGACAGAAATGGGCAAATCTTGGATCTGCTCCAGTGATCCAAACATCTGATAACAGTGTCATCCCTTGGGATTAAAGACAATTGCTTTTATTATTGCAAAGTTTTCTTGACTCATTCCTTCTTTGAGATTACAAGATAAAGTACAAAATGTCCATGCAGCAGTTGGTAAAGTACATGCAGTTTTTACTGCTTTCATTCAGAATATTCAGCCAGCAGTCTGCAAACTGTTTTCTTCCATGGAACAAAGGTCAGAAGGCACAGGGAGGAAAGAAAATTAAAATCCCCACGTCTCAATCCCCACTTTACTCCTTCCTACACTACTCCTTCCTAACATAGCTGCCGAAAGTTGAAGGAGCAGTCTGGTGTACCCAGCCTGTGCAGTTTCCAGTGGATGCCTTGCCATTCCCATTTTATACACCCACCCAGGGTTATTTCCACTGAGGCTTGCTTTTATGCAGACATTTTGTTTGCAATTTGCTCTTTATATCAAACCAAAATAAACACCTGAAACTGTATGGAAAAAAGTCTGGTTTTCATATTTGGAGGAAATGAGTTATCTCTTTATCTAGCAAGAGACAGTATGAAGGAGAAAACATTGGTAATTAGAGCCAAATCCCGTAGTCTAGACAGCAGTTTCTGCTGCATGTATTTGCGTATTTATTTCTTTTGACACTTTTGTCTTCATGAATTACTGTACTTCCTCCTCCAACACTGATTTACCCCAAAAGACCTGACAGTATTATCTTTATTTTCAAATCACCACCTTTTTTGTTAATAAATATCACACTGTAAGTTTACATTCTCAGAGGCGCTTAATGCAAACAGTATGCCATTTCTGACAGTGTGGAGCTGCTCACAGTAGCACAGGAATCCTGACATTCATTCAAAAATTCTTCATTGTCTCCTTTGACTCACATAAATAGTTCACAAGGGTTAAAAACCCAAGGCATATAGTGAAATGGTTTTGATGGTAAACAACAAAACTATACTTGGAATGTCAGAAATTACTCCTTTGAAACATTACCTTTCAAATATTTCCTTTTAAAAAAATACAGTGAAGGTTTGGGTGACCGGGGATTACAGGCACTGTCTCTGGGTGTTTCTGCACTACCAGGAATAATATGGACATATAGGTATCGTTCTTCACTCAGTGGTACTGGAGCTACAGGGGCTTTTTATGGTTTCTGATCCTGCAAGTCTTTAGTGGATGGTTCAGAATACAGCTGTTACATATCCTAGCAACCTCCATTTGGAACAATCAATCACCAACATATTTTTCTTGTTGAACTTGATAAATACTGAACTACCTTGCAGAATACTTAGCAAAGAAAATAATATGTCTTAAGAATAAAAAACATTTTTACCAGCTTTTTCATGCAGTGAATTCTTTGCGCTGTGACCTCCTGTCCAAGGAGGACTGATAATGCCAGTATTCCCAGTCCCAGTAAGCTCCCTAGAAAATTTACTACAGAATCGTGATTTTGCACCAATAACAAAGTCCCCAGTATTCTGATATTTAGTGAGTTTTACTATCTTTTGGAAATAGTCACATCCCATCAAGTAGGGGACAGAACAGAATCTTAGCTCTCCACCATTCTGGTTGAATACTTCAGTCACTCTGCCACCAAGGTGGCTACAGGCACCAGAAATTAGGTTCTTGCTAAAATCAAGGAGGGAACATGCCCTGTATCATAATTTGCTGCTGGTGCATCAGATATAAGCACTATGACTCTTATGCATCTCATTCTTAGGTGCTTTAATTTTCAAAGAGTTTCAGCTGGGGATTCTAGCTTTGAATGTTAGGTCTTGCAAGACTGAAGTGATGCCTCTTTCATGTATCACCTCTAACCCTTCCACCTCTGGATGACACCTTTGTATGTCCATTGCAAAACTACCAAAACTACAACTATTTTATAAACTTCAACAAACTGATTCATCACTTAAACAGTGTCTTGGCCTCAGCAAACCTGCAAAGTAGGTCATGGCCTATCCCTAACAGTTGATCTAGTAAAAAAAAAACAAAACAACAAAACAATCCACAAATACAAAAGTGTTTATTTGCAGTGTAGCTATCTTGGAATAACATTTTGTTTTTACAAAATATTTCAGGAGGAGTCGTAGGCAAGACGTGAGACATGGAAACCCTCTGACTCAGTGCCGAGGTTTTAACCTGAAAGGTACTATAATTTAGAGATCCTCTTGCTGTATGAAGAACCCATGGCTTTCCTGTATGTGAATCATCATAACTCACTTTATCTGTATAGCTTACTGGTAAAGCACAATTATTTTCCAAGTCTGACTTTTGTTTAGATTTGGTTTTAACATCTTTCCTTGCAATTACATGAAACTTGCATATATATGATAAAATGATGAATCATGAAATACATAGTTCGGAATACTTGAAATGAGAAGCTGGCAAGATGTGCCATCAGATCAATGGTACACATCAGAAAATTATGTTCCTTTTACCTCTATTTATGAGCCTGAACCTTGAAGTACATTCTCATCTGTACTATCTGGAGACCAAATAATAGGCCCGATTGTAAATTTTACTTTTTTTTTAATGAAAGAAGAATATTTTAAGAGTTATGTGTGAAGGTTGCATCCATAATAATTCTACTGAAATTGTCTTCATTGGGTGTCAGAGGAATGTCCTGGATCCAAAAAGACCACAACAGTCAGTTGGGTGTAGATTCTTCAACCCAACTGGGTCTGTCCCCATAATTTAGTACTAGGTCATATTTGTATGAAATTGAATAGCTTGAACAAGTGATTACAAAAAATGATCCCAGCATTAGAATATGCACCTGAGTTCTCAGAGATCCATATTAAAACTCAGGTTCTGAATCATGAAGCAACTTGAGCTGCATGTCCTCCCTTGCAGGCATGTACTGTGACCTCCCACCCGTTGTCTGTCCTGAGGGTGGTTGTCTCCTCATTCCTTGTGGAAAATATGAGAATGTCAACTCTCTGCTTTCTGAGCTGAGGGGAAACAAATGTTTCAACCTTGACAAGTTTGTGAAACAGGTTTCTTATTTTCCAACCACTTTTTTAATGTGGATGTATTTGTAGGCTTATGTGTTTTAGCAACTTAATAAAGGATGTTTCAGTGGCAGCAGTGGGATTTAGCATAGGCAGATGACAGTTTTTTCCCTAGTGGAAAAAAAAAAAGATAAAAGGAAACAGCAATTTAGCCTCTTTCAAAATATAATTAGGGCCCTTTATAGCAAAACTACTATGTCTGGTGGAAAAAATGAAATCTACCTAAGGGACAAAAGAGCAGAGAGCCAGGCAATAGCAAGAAATCTTCTAAGTTCATAGAGAACCATAATGTTGAATCAAAGCCTTTAAACATGGTAGGTTGTGTGCCTTAGACCTCTAAGCATGTATAAACTCAACAATTCTGGCATATTTTAATTTTTAAATAGATCATCAAGAACTACAGGTCTTGTATGATTGATTTTCAAATACCTGTTTAATATTGTTAAGCTTCTAATTGTTATGTATTCTCTCAACCTTTTTCTTAGCATGTATAAATAGTAGCAGTATGGAGTAGATACGGCATTAGATATTTACTGATTGATTAAACACACAAAAATGCCTTTCTGTAGTACACCTAGTTACAATGTACAGAAAAATAATACTATGGTACACTTCTGATTCTCAGTTCCACAGCTACAGATAGGTCAGCACACGGTTATTTACTAGCTTGTGGTCTTTGAATGCAAAATATTTCCACAGTATTCTTCTAAAAGTTAGAATAGTTTGGGTAGAACGTCATAAATGTGCTAAAAATTTGAAGGACTAGAACCAAGCAAAATCTCCTTCCTCTAGTAGAAGAGATTCCAGTTTCACATATCAGCTGATGAAAGAAGCTGAAAAGAATGGGAGATAAAGTAGAGTCTGAGGAAAACCAGTCTTAGGATTGTGCAAAAACAGTCAGATTTTAGACATGTAACCTCTATTTCTCATATTATTTGGTATCCATTACTCTTTTCTCAAAAAGAAAAAAAAGTATTTCATGTATGAAGCAAGCTTTTAAATCTGTAGGTGCCTTGTTTTCAGGAGAAATACAATGATTTGGGCCAAGCAATAAGCATCTAAAAGTTCCTATTGGTACTGCCAATTGTTCATCTATGGAGACGATAAAGGGACACAAGTCTAAGTGATGACATATGCTCAGCTCTTGCCCAGGTGTTGCTAGAGTGCTATAAATCTGTCTTTCCATTGCTGGCCTGTCTACATATTCATCACATATTAGATTGAGAGCCAAGTCCCTTCTGTGTGCTGGAAGAGAAGCAGAGGAGCAGGAGCCCTGCCTGCCCTCTCTCCCTTCCCTGGGAAGCTGCACACAGCTGGAGCTTTCTTTAGGGCATGCTGATGTATTTTGATGATACAAACATATTCCCTCAACTCATAAATGGTGAAGTGTGAAAAAATATATTAAATGCTTCATTCTCTTTTGGAGCAGTACAGAATGAGATCATTTCGGAGAAAAATATCCCTAAGCTCAATTATCCCATCAGTAAAGTTTACCAGCCTACATGTGTCCCAATTTCTCAGAACAGACTATGTCTCTCCGAAAACATTGATATTTGGAACTGATAGTGCTTCTGATTTAATTTAATTACTTTGAATTTTTTTCCTCTAAATTACTTATTATTGGCCAATATGAGAATCAGACATACTTTACTTTGTCTGTATTGCAAACCTATTACCTGTTTTCTTTATCAAATCACCATTCACAGTATCCCAACTTATTTTTTTTTCTTTCCAGCATACAGAAATGCTGCAGAAATAGTTCAGTATGGAGTGAAAAACAACACCACTTTTCTGGAATGCACACCTAAATCTCCTCAGGCTTCTATTAAATGGCTGCTACAGAAAGACAATGACAGGAGGAAAGAGGTGAGTAATGTGAACAGCAATTCTGTGAGGATCCTCAGTCAGTATCACATCTCTCTCCAGACAAAAAAAGAGTGGCAGTTTGTGTTTTCACCAGGCAATCTGACTACAGTGAAGCTGGAGAACTTGTGTGGATGCAGCATTTACTCATATGACTAAAAGCATACTCTTCAGTATAGCTGGGACTTCAACCTCAGCCCCAGTGATTTATATCAGACCAGAACAGCTATCAGAAAATTAAAGAATTTTTCTTCCGCACCTTACTAATTGCAAACTGAAGGTTTGCAGCACTCAGAACTTCTTCTTGATCTAAAGAAATAGTCACAAAAGCAATAACCTGAGTAAAGTTCAGAAAGAAGTCAGCATATAGTAGCACCTCTGCAATATTGAAGAGATAAAAGGCAAAATTGGGAGAAATATGAAAGGTTTCTTTAAAAAGGAACTAGTCTAGGTTAGAACACGTATTGACAAAAGCATTTCCTCACCATGGTGCAATCACATTTTCCATTACTGCACTTTCTAAGGCTCTCAAGTTTCAGCACTGTAATATACAGTATGATTGTTTATGGGGAATGTGCCTTCCTTAAGTAATTTAAAAGGGGGAAAATCCATTTCAAATTCAAGACACTTAATATATGAGTAAAAAGAAACATCTTTCAAAACAAAGATTAAGGAATGTGGTGTCTCTTGATTGGTTACAAATATTGAAAAGCATTATTCTCCTCTCAGTCCATTTTCCAAAAACAGAGGGGACTTACAAGTCTCTCAGTTTTCTCACTTACCCTTCAAAGAGTCAAGCAATGTCATGGAAATAGATGTAATTCTTGAACCCTGTGCTTCAGCAGAACATCTCCCTTTTTTGTTATGTTCAATAACTGTGTTAAAATCGAGCGGTTTCGAATAACAAGAAGCAAACTGAAGCAACCAAAGGGTTAATTACATTTCAAGCTTTCAGATTTATGTAAACCCTCCACAATGTCTACAAAAGTTTACAATAGCACAATGCCTTCATAAGTAAATTTATTCCCAAGAGAATCAGGTATAATGTGAAATGCAGTAGCAAAATAGAAAAAACAGTCATAAAAATACCAGGACAGATTTTATTTAATAATGAGTTGAACCGGCAATTTTTACTTCACAACTGATATGCAAAGGGACATCTGCAGTCATTTATATTGGATGATAACTCAACAAGCCGTAGTAACTTGCTGCTTTCAGATGATGTAGTTGTCCCAAGGGACTGTCCAGAGTCTGAAGCCAGAAAGAAAACAGGAGAGTAGAATTGCTTTTAGTTTCCAATGAGACAAGTCCCAGCTGAGGCCACTGCGGTGATAATTTTAATACCAGGCTACAGACTGAAGAGCAGGTAAGAGTTCCTCAGAAGTTAGTCACAGGAACCTGCTCAAAGATACTTAATGAAAAGCCACCTTGTGTTCAAGGCCAAATCAATCTCCCCAGTCCTGCAGCTTTCTTCCTCTGAGTGTCAGCACCAACCCTTCAAGCTGGAAGAGACATTCTCAGGGTTGTAACCCTGGCAAATAAAAGTTCATTTCTTCAACTGTGCTGTTTTTACATTATGAAAGCACCTTTTTCATGTATTTCCCAAATTTTCATCTTTCTCTTCATCATGATCAAACTTATTTTAACATAAAAAATTAAAAGATTCAAGTTTATATTTTGAGCAACATACACCTTGAGGTAAGCTCTCTCCTAATGGTAGCAATAACAGTGGTCTCTTGGAAGTAAATATATAAAAATATAGTGACTTTTAAGAAAGTCATATTTGAAACTTATCAAAATGTCCAATACTGTGTTGTTCTGTAACATTCCCTAAAAAGTTCCTGCTGCCTTTTTGCTCTTTAGGTCAAGCTGAATGAGAGGATCATAGCTACTGAGCAAGGACTCCTCATTCGCTCTGTGCAAGACAGCGACCGGGGGCTCTACCACTGCATTGCAACGGAGAACAGCTTCAAGCAGACCTTAGCAAAGATCAATTTCAAAGTGTTGGATTCAGAGATGGTGGCTGTCATGACTGACAAGTGGTCCCCTTGGACCTGGGCCAGCTCGGTGAGGGCGCTGCAGTTCCACCCAAAGGACTTTGTGGGAGCTTTCAGCCACTCTGAGATGCAGATGATTAACCAATACTGCAAAGACAGCAGACAGCCAGGTCAGCAGAGGGAAGAATCCCAGAAGATGAGAGGGGACTACAGCAAACTAAAGGCCCTTATCAATAGCAGGAAAAGTAGAAATAGAAGGAATCAATTACCTGGATCGTAATTTTATTTTGTAGTAATAGATATGTTTGCCCTCACTGTAGGGGGCTTATATTTGTCTGTTGAGAACAAATTTGAGCAAATCTTATAAAAAATAAATGAAAAGCCAACAAGCCTCAGAAAAGATCTGTCTCCCAGTGAAATGCAGTGTAAGTTAACTAAAGAAAATAACTCAGAGCATTTTCTTTCCTAGATGCTTATAGGCTGGGCTCTTTCCTAGAGGCAGAACTGGGTATTCATCTTAAACCAGATTCACCTTTTACATCTCAGTATTTAATTAAAGCTGAGAAGAAACTTTTACAAAATGGTTGCATTAACTTGCAACTGTGGAACTTTACCAACTAGACTGGTTGTGAAAGAATCTGGGCTAAGATGCATGCTCAACGTAAGATGGTACTAAGATTTCCTTGCACTGCATTTAAGAACATGAGTTTCTTCATGTTTACTGCTCAATATTGGGTTTACAGCTTTCACTCATTGTCCAAATCATGTGAATGCATGCTGATAGGAAGCAAATAAAGTATAGTAGAAATGTTTCATTCATTCAGAGGTCAAATGAAGGAACAAACAGAAGAAAAACAAAGAATTTATACTTTATCAGAGGAAGCACTGATTGTTGTGCATATTATGAGTTGTAATAAATTAATGAGTTCTGGAATGTAACTTAAAATATCTCTGCTCATATTGATTTTTATTGAAATAGGGTCTCCTATAACACTACATAGCTTTATAAGCAGCACAAAGGTAACGTGAGAATGTTCATTATACATAAAATTTTGAAAAACACCTAAGTGACTTAGGTATTTTAGCTATTTTTCAAAAGAATTACGCTCCAGTTTTTTTCAAAGGACAGAATGTAGCTATACTGTATAGTGCTAACTCAGAAATGAAAAACACAGACTATCTTTATTCTGTTCCATTATTAAATTAGAGCTGGTTCTACAATATGGAAACAAGTCATAAGTGTCTTTGAAAAATTTAAAACATTATTTTTTCATCTGTTTTCTTGAAGTTGCAAATATTTTAAATAGAATTTCTAATTAAACCATTTCTATTTTCCAGTCTTTGTACCCTTTTTCTTTTCCATGTTATTTTCCCAATTTCCTCCTATTTTCAGTTCTGTGCTGAAAAGCAGATCAGGAAAAGAAAAGCAAAAAAAAAAAAAAAAGAATGAGGGAAAAATAAAACTGAAAAATGGACTTGGGTCAAAAAACAAAAAGTATAAGTTGATAGATATGTTCAAACAGAAATCGTACATTGAAGAAGCAGCTGTTAGGTCTAATGAAGTTAAGTTGTGCTAAAAATTAGGTGAATGTGCATCAAGCCATCCTAGGAAAAACAATCTTTTTTTTTTTTTTCTTTGAGCAACACTAATGCCAAAAAAATAGTAACAAATCATCAGCCATTTTACTATGTAAGAGTCTTCTGGAAGCCACTGGGTCTGTTCGAAACAGATAACAGGGATTAAAAATGTATGAGTACCTTAAAAAAGTGATGATTATTTATGATACTATACAAAAATATAAACTGATGTTCAGCTCAAAACTGAGCTATGCTAAATTAAAATTCTGCTTCTATTATTCTATTACTGTGGGAGTGAATCTACAGGGCATACAGAGAGGGAACACCTGTGCCCACGTGAATGAAGATTTAGTGCAATGGAGATAACTCTGGTATTTACCCGGTATCAATTTAGCACCACCTGATGCAGGATAGCTGGGAAATGGGCCCTGATCAAACCACTTAAACATTGTTTCTAAAT
This sequence comes from Serilophus lunatus, assembly GCA_013399895.1. Taxonomy (NCBI): domain Eukaryota; kingdom Metazoa; phylum Chordata; class Aves; order Passeriformes; family Eurylaimidae; genus Serilophus; species Serilophus lunatus. The sequence goes on from VXBA01001882.1 coordinate 525,962, forward strand.
CCCTTTGATGCAGGCAGGAGTTCTTTAAATTTAATTCATGGGCGTACTGCTTGCATCAAAAAGCATGGCAGTGCCAGCCTGCTCATATACTGCCCTCGAGTTATGTGCTTTCCTTAATCAAGCCCTAAATGCATATTTCTGCAATATTTAGCCACTGGTAACTCAGGACCTTCTCATGGAAGTCATCAGGAAACTTTTACTTCAGTGAGCTTGGATTTGGTCCCAAGACCTGGCAAAGAAAACTCTGGAGGGTAAAAAAAAAGTAAAAAAAAAAAGAGAGAGGGTTAAGGGAAAATAAGGAAATAAGAGTTTGGCTGGGTTTGTTATTTTTTGCCAGCAGACTTTTACTGCAGCACACTACGTTCTCTCTCTCTCTTTTTTTTTTTTTTTTTCTCCCTGAAGATGACTGACTTCTGAGGTGTGTAAGTGATAAACCAAAAATCGAGTGCCATGAAATAGAACTACCTCCTGGAATTACACTAGTGTGTATCCTCTGTATGCTGCCATGCTCTTCCTATTCTCCCGTTAGATTTCGCTGCAGAGTTAGTCTGATACTAATGTGTATTGCAAGGATCATAATTGATTCCAGATGGAATACAGTGATTAATAGGTATTTAAGGGTACAATTTGCCCTCTAAGTGGGTAGGTACAGTAATATCTTAATAGGCCCCCATTAGGCTTCAGAAATTAGTTACACTGTTTCCTAATAGAATATTGGCAATAAGGGATTCCGTTAAAACAATCAGCATAGCTCAGAATTTCATATGATTATAAAATAATATTTTTAAAGCTGCTTCATATACCATTATTATGGTATGACTGTTTAAGGGATTATACTTAAACTAACATTTTTCCTGCTGCACGAGAACATCAGTATATATATATATATATATAAAATAAGCTTCTGTCAGTGCATAACTGGTCCAAGCTTCCATGCTTTAGGAGCCTTCCCCCATGTATAGAGTAGCCAGGAGCCAGATGCTCAGCTGGTATAAACTAATGTAACTTCCTTGCTGTCTATTTAGCTCCTGTGGTTGATACCAGCTGAGGATTTGACCCTAAATGTACAGAATAGACAAACTGCAAGATTTATTTGTTTAAAGTAGCCCCTCTACTGTAGGTGACACCAAATCTTAAGATTGTAATATTTGTGCTATTTAATACTTCCTATTTTGAGGATTACTAAATAATGTATATAATTTTATTCCTTAAAAATTACAAAAGCAAAGTAACTTCTAGGCTTAACTTCACCAAATGTAAAGATATGTTCTCTATTAAGAGCTTCACCATGTACTGGTATTTTTTGCTATTTTTATTTTGTGTAATTTGTAAAGTTTGCTGAAATCCTGACCTAACAATGTGTTCTTTGCAATTGTTGTTACTGTAGATATGCGTGTTTTATTAAGAAAATCTGGTTTTTAAAAGTGTAGGTATGTGTATGAGTTCCTAGCATGATGAAACTGTCAATTACAGTGAATATGCCTCATATAGTGTGTAAGAAAGAACAAAATGTAGTTTAACATAGTGCTATTTAATTGAATATCTAAAATGCTATTTGCCTGACAAAATAAAGTGTGTTGCAACATCTTAAAAATTTGTTGTTTTCTCCCTCATGGATGTGTGTTAAAAATAAGGAAATTTAAAAAAAAATAAATCTGAAAAGCAATCACATAGATCTTCTAAATAAGTCCAAGAAAATACTCAGAGCATCAGGTATTGCAGCTGGTCAGTTCTGAGCCCTGTCCTGGGCTGACCACTCAGTCACAGAAATATCAAGGAACTTCTGAAAAGTCAGAGACTAATTATTTCAGAAATTATCCATATAAACACCTTGTATATAAGCAGGTTACCTTTTATTTTATTTGTAAAAAGAAACAATTGGTTTTCTACTAGAAGTATAAAGTTTATCAGAAATGTCTGACTAAAAAAGGGGAGTGAAGTATAAATGCTTTCTGCTTTTATTCTACTAAGGAGAAAAAAAAAAAAAAGGCACAGACCCTAAAAAACCCACAACAACGATAGAAAAATTTCAACAACAAAAAAACCCGAAGCACATCCTGCAAAATCCTGCTTCTTTCAGCTGAAATTCAGCCTTCTCCAGACAGCTCTGCAGGGAATACAAGCTGCTGGGACTGCACCACAGGGAGTCACAGCTCTCTCCTGTTTCCTGGCTTGTACTTGGAGTGAAATAACCTGCCTGACACCTACAGTATGCTCCTCTTTCCTGCATCTGTCGTCCATGCAGTGTTATTGCTGCTCTTCTTACCGTCTGTTTTTCCAGATGGGTTTTAACTAGAAAGCCTGGGGCCTCCTCAGTTCTTCAGGACAATAATTAGAAACTAAATGTCACAAATACTGACCTTCGCAACAAGGTTCTGGGTCATTAAACCTGGATTTTGATATCCCAGACAGATAGGTTGCTGCAAGGCTTTATGAAGTGTGAGTAGATAAGATTACCTCACTCCAGGATTTCCGTACTGGCTGGTTCCTACATGTGCTGATATTGGATAGTTACCTGGTCAGCACCCGGACTAGTTTGGGTTGGAAGCTGAGGTTTCAAGCACTCTGCATATGCTGTAGGAAATGTTTGGATTAGGCTCCAGAAAAGATGGACATTTACAGAGTTCTATGCTCTGGGGAACCTTTCCCAGGTCAGATCCTCTCTCCATCATTCTCAGCTGTCTTTTGCTGATCTCCTCCTTCCTTTTTGATCCCTCTTGCAGAGTTCAACACTTAAGGTTTTGATTCCTTAGCTCCAAGCAGTGACAAAACAAGACATGGGACTTCTCTGGACATCATCAAGGGTCTCACCCTTCTCCTTTGCCTTTCAAATGTCTATTAGATTACTTCTCCCCCACCCCCCCACCCCCCACACACACCTTGAGACTACTGCTTTTTCTAAGGTTTTCCTTCTGGTGGCAAGACCTTTCTAAGGTTTCCCTTCAAGTAAAAGCAAGATGGAAAATTTACACAATTCCTCACAGCACAAAGCAGTGTCAAGCACAGCCTCTTCTAGGTGGCTGCAGAAGCCTGGAGGGGACCAGTGAAAAATGTTGCCCGCATAGAAGGCACCACTGGGTGGCTCTCAAAGCTCTCAGATGATTGTTGGCTCTGGAATTAATTGCTGCCTCCAGAATAGTCAGTAGATGTAATTCTGTGGGGCAGGCCATGAAAAATAGGTTGTGGCATTGTGGATTTTGCCTGAAGCAATGGACTAGCTCTCAGGAGACCAATGCTTCTTTATCCTTTGCACTGCAACTGGCTTGCTGAGCCCTTCGTATGCACTGGTGGTCTGGGGAGAACTGACTTCATGCGCTATGAGCCCAAGTAAAACTGCACACAGATACTCACCAGCAGATCTCAGATATACATGCATACATACAAAGGAACTTTTCTTTCCATACAGTATTTACCTTTCTTTAATATACATATATATGTTTTTTCTGTTCCCACGTAGGCAGAATCAGACCTCAGAGTCCCAAGACTTCACTGGCTTTTAGATACAGCAGTTACCATCTCTGAGTATTTTAATATACAAGTAATTAGTCAACAAAAGCCCTTTCTTCTATTCACATTCCTTTCTAACTTACCTTGTTCTGTACTGTCTCAACAAGAATTTCCTTTTAGCACCAGGAGACTAACACAGTGTAAGAAATAAAAAATGTGCTGTCATTTAACACATCTAACTTAAACTAAAGACTGAGATGTAAAGATACTTTGGCATTCTGAACACTCCAAGAAACAAATTCAACACAGCTGGCTCAGCAGTCAACAAATAATTACTTTACAGCGATAGACTGTCCTGTATCCCAGGACTCATTATTGGATTCCGTACACAGCTTTACAAAGCAAACAGCATTTGTGTATTCTTAGCAGTCTATCAGCTTCATTACTCCTGATTTGAATGCCTTATATGCTGGCCTTATAAACAAACCCGAATGTTTACTGAAGTCCACATTCAAGACAGTTAAGGTATTTCCACATATCCAACATTTTACAGAGCCTTACATTTTTTCCAAAGGATTTTAGAAAAAACAGATTAAAAAAACAAAACAGTATTGTTGTCTGTGGGAAATGAGAGTCAATAAAAGAGACTGTTTTCTAGCTGAGCAACTTGTACAGCAACATGCATCATGGGGAAGGAGTAAGAAAAATGCATTTGCTTAACCTTAGGTTTGCAACTCTTTTGGATGGTTGCTGTTCCTTGGCTCTTAGCAGTAGTTCTTTTTCCAGTATCTGGTCTCTCTGTCTCCATTTCAAAGGCCCCTAAGAGTCATATGGTTTATACTTGTTTTCGAGTTGATAACTTAGAACATGATGTCCAGGGCATCCTTTCAGGCCTTTTGTCTAATAAGACCTCAGCAAAAATACTATTACATACAGTTTTGCCTACGATACCTGCCTAAATAATTTCTTCAGCCGATACAGTATTTGGAAAAAAGAATATTTGTAAGATTTTGCTCGAAATGACAGAGAAAGAAGAACAGGACCCCTGAAAAAAACAAAGCAATGGAACATGTAATGATCCTTATATGAACACTATGAATATTTATATGCTATTACATGTTCTAATGATAGAAAAATACTATATTAGCCTTGAAAGTCCAATTTTCCCATAGATCAAAGCTCACCAACACTGTGACCTCTTTCACTGCTCACAATGACGATCCAGTTGAGCTTTTTCAAGAGCTTTTATGCCCTTCTTAATTTTTGTTAAAAATTCAACCATTTCCTCCTTCAAAAGCTCTTCTTCTAGGGTTCTACTCCTCCTTCTTTATATGGGCTCTTCTTTATTCTTTTTCTTTTCCTCAGTTCAACTCAGGCTAGTAGTCACAGAAGGGTTACTTTAATTTAAATGTTTTCATTACCACCGCTTTTCCCACCAATACTCTGAAATATATTACAAATTATAATCTTCAAAAGATGCTGCCCTTTGTCTGCTTTATCAAGCTTCTCTGCTTTGTAGTGTCATTTAGCAAACAAAATATAAAAATTATCTTCGAGGTGTATATATCCTTTGGGCTTAAGAACAAGGACCAGAACTAGACTACTAAGTTGTGTGCATATGTTCAAACTTGAAAAATATTTTGGTAATATTATGTTCTAATTTTTTTCATCTCTACATTCATGTTGGAGACTATTCTTTATTTCATGCTTGACACTACAAGTATCCTAACTAAAGGATTTTATTTTGTGGAACTTGACATAGACAAAGGATATAGAGAAAAAAATATCAATAGATTATGTTATATAGATCTATTTGTCAGATTGCCAGTCACAAATACATTCCTTTAAATTGCCTGTAGGGGAAATTATTTTGTTACTCCGGTAAATTATAAAAATAATTATTCCGAGCTATCCAAAACAATGAACAAAAAAATTGTTCCTTAGACTGTTTTCTTTGGAGGGAAAGCTTAAAGGCTTTGCCACAGAGGAGCAAAATCACCTTTACTATCATAGCACCAAATCCAGGTCTCTCCTTCACATACATGAGACAAAAAGGGGCTCACAAGTTTCATTCCCATTACAGTTTTCTAAGGGTTAGGAAGATTTAGGATATTTACCTATATATGGATATTTCTGTCCTTTGCTGAGCCCTCCACTTAGTGATATCTGAGTTATCAGGAAATGGTTAAAGCAAAGAATAACGTGCCTGGTGAGCTACTCACGGCTCCAGAATTTAGGAATAATGTTTGGTGCCATGTAGTAACCGCCTGGCTGTTTGGAGAATGGTAGTCATTCCCTGCAGAGCAGCTGTTTAGTGTGGTACACACTGGCCAAGGAGCCCTACATAGAGTTAGAGACAGTTCATTTTGTAGTGTTGCTGGAGACCAGTTAGAGATTAACAAAAAGAATTGCCTTGCCAGTTTATTCGTTTCTGTCAAGAAGGCAAGCTGTTATTTTGAAAGGAGCTAATGACACGATGGTGAAAACCATATAAGCAGAACAGAAACTTCCCCTGTATCCTCCAGCCAACTGTAAAGTCAGCCAGCAGAAATCCTGGAAATGGTACAAGCCTTCCTGCATCGAGAGCACTCAGGTTTGGGTGCCAAGAATAAATCTCACTGAGGGAAACCTCTGAAGTAACTGTCGTTGACTGAGCTGTTCCTGGCTGTGAAGGCAAAGTTGAGTGTGGCAGACGGTGTCATGCCATACCAGATGCTGCATCTCCCGATTTACACCAGATTTTGCCTTACTTGTCAGTGTGGGAAGAGAAGGAGATGGTGCAGTCCTCCTTCCTTTACCTTAGGCTGGCAGCACTGAGCCTCTCCTTCAGTTTATTCCAACGACTCCGTGCTGTCCCAGAAAGCTGAGACAGTCATAAACATCTTTTAACTGGTTGAATAAGTCAATTCACAGCTGTTTTTCATCACCAGAATATTGCCAAGCAACCATTGGGTCTAGGTCATTATTTTAAAACCTTCTACCAGGGCAAAGCACTAAGTTGCACAAAGACAGCTTTAGGCCATCTCGACATCCCAAAGAAGGGCACAGTGCTGGGAAGGTGGGTCCATCAACCAAGAACTCCCCAATTTGCAAATAATGCTTGCGGTGACCTCTTTCAGCTTTAGGATGGGAGAATAGTTTCTATAATGCTAATCTGCATGCTGCACATGTGTATTTCCCTAAATGAGGTTCAACATACTTTCAACTTGAAATATAGCTACTTGAAAAAACAAGAAATATAGAGTTCAAGTCAAGGCAGTTCATGCTAAAATACCCTAAGTCTTGTGCAAGGTCATAAACTCCTTGGCTAATGCACACATAATCTAGCAATTCCTATCCACAGATCCTAGGAATAATCCAGCAAGTATTTCCTTGAAGACATATTAAATTGCAATCCAGTCCAATTTACGCCCTTTCTCAGTTCCTTAAGCCAGATTCCTAGTGAAAACTCCTGCTGATGTTACTCAGCTTGGATGAAAGAGGGCTGAATAAGGCCTGTGGGAATTAACTTTCTGAGAATCGTGCTCAGTCTCCTTTTCCCTGTGTCCAGGATCTTCTAAATTTGAAATCTTTCTCACCACCTGGTCAAGGGTGATCTATAACCTCTCCTCATAAATTCATTCCAAGTCATTGAGAAGAACACTTGTTTTCTGTGTTATTTATTTTAAGTTACTATGGCCATAGTAACCATATACAAATTTTGGATATTGCAAACACACAGTTTATAATAATGACAAATTATTCAGAAGGCATATTTTTTAAAAAAATAATCAGAGAAAATGTCTCAATAATATTAAGAAAAATCAAAAACCAAAATTATAATTAAATGATCTCCTATAGATTCCGGTATTATGTAGCAAAAGAGAAATTAAAATGTAGTCTGCTGTTGACTTTACTTGACAAATTTCAGTCATAACTGTGACAATTTTATTCTTCTCCGTCATCTCTGTAATACAACCACTAGATTACTTCCTCCACACTGAGTTATAAATAAGGTTTCTAAACTTCTTCACTGGATGTTCTCCTTTGTAGGGAGAACCACATTTTTTCAGGAGTAGATGCAATCCTGAACCAAACTGGGAGACACGCATGAATTTTTATCCCTGGCTGTCTTATGGCAACGCTGTTTAGTCCAACTACATCAACACCATTATTGCCAGTTTGATGAATTATGACAGTTGGAACCTATTTTCTGCATTGAATTTGACTTTAAAGTTGGCTAGATGGTCCTAGAACATGCTGCTGCATAACATTAGCGAGCATATGGCTCATATTCTCCTTGCTGTTGATCAGAGACTACTTAAGATCTGGTTTTACAATGTGCTTCCGCACTTAGAAAATATAAAGTGAATCAGTTCTTCAGTTCAGCCCTGGATGAGAAACTTACTAATAGTGTACCATTAACCAAATATTAAGTTGATTTTAAGGATAAAAATTTTAAAAACCATAAATTTTAAAAACCCCTTCCATTGCCATAGGGAACAGTAACTTGGCAATGTACTGGTGCTTTGTATCTCCAAAGGTTATTTTGACTTCCTGAATATAGGAATTTGTACCAGCTGTGCAGTTTAATTTTCCTGACACAAAACTTGACCCTTCATCACCCAAACTGTCTTTGCAGGGTGATTCTGTGTTTTTCTTTGTTTGTTTGTTTGTAACTCTCTTGACTCAAAGAAACATATGATTTAATTAATATGGGAGAGCTGCAGACACAGTTTAGCACAGCCTGAATTTATGTTTTCATTTGGCTGGTCAGAAAATTGGTTGCAATTCAAAATGAATATGTCATTCCACATCTCACACACTGTTCTGCAGACAGCTACACATGCACAGCAACAGCTGAAATGAAAATGTAAATCTCAGAGGATATTTAACCTCCAATATTTTCAGCTTCTCTTATCACCACAGACCCCAGATTGCATTCTGGCCTTTTCACAAAGATAAAAAAGGATTTGAACTTCTGAAAAAAGAGTTATAGCAAATAAACACAATGTATGCCCATACAGTCCTCTGCTTGTAAGCAAACAATTGCTAGTATTTTATAAGTAGCCTTGAGAGATGATTTGGACCTTTCCTGGTGTGTGCTAGCTGACTGCTATAAAGCCTGCAGAAGCATGCTACCACCTCACAGTGACTTCCAGTAACATAAGAAAGCTGACTACAACTCACCCATTGCCATGGATGGAGCTGCATGTTTGTAAAATAGCGGGAGGCTTCCTCTTCCCTCTAGTTTGAAATCTGAAGTTACAAAGAGATGTTTTTTTGCAGCTCATGTGCTGGAGAAAACACACACAAAAAAGAAGAGAACTGATACAGAGAAAACAATTTTCTGTTAAGGTAAATATTGATGCAGCTGTTTATTGCCCAATATACGGAGAAAAACAATACCTCTATGAGGTCAAAGAGCTTTCAAATAAACATTAACACACTTTCTGCAGGAGTAAGTTTCAAGTCACTGCAGAAGGACCTGTCACATTAATGCAGAAGTCATTGATCCATTAATTTAGGATTTGCTGCTGTCTGTCCGCCCTCTTGAGCAAGAGGAGTTTGAGCAAGTCTCAGGCTGCAACATTGGGCTGCTCCATATAGTACGAATTAGATGGAGGATCTGAGCTGGATTTTCAACGCAATCTGCACAAGAGAGAGATTTCAACGCCCAAAGAGAGCAAGAATGTTGGTTTGTCTGCCAGGTAATGGTCCTAAACACTGTGCAACTGAGGCTTGTGAGATTTCTTTTTTCCCTTCTCTTTTACATGCAAAGCCAAAGTAATCTCAGCAAAAAAATACTTAGATACCCCTGCTGAAGCTGCAAGGACCACAGCTAGCCACAGGTGAGTTGAGAGAAGCAAATAAAAGTCTTTTCTGGTTGGGGAGGGATTGTCATTTGAATTAGATCATGACCTGAGACTGAAAAGGGACGAAGGGAGGACTCTTTCTCTGAATGTATTTAGTTGAGGTTGTAAATAATCTGAGAACAACTACAGAGTCATATTTTTTAATTGGAACGATACCTGTTGTGGAAAACCTCAAAACTCCTAAGAGCTTAGGTAACCAGTGTGCAGTGATTACCAAGTTGCTTGACTCTGGCAGATACACCTGGATGATCATTCACCTCTTTACGTTTCTGGGGATCTGCTCCTAGGAACTGCCTCCTCCACCCTTTCCAGATTCCAGGCCACTACAACAGAAGAGAGGCACAACCTCAATGTTCTTTCTGACAAGTAACTCACACTACCCAGTGCACCTCTACGACCACTGCACCTGTTCCATCTTGATTTTAAATTACCTAATTTAATTGTAGGAAATAACCTTTGGCCTTATGCCTCTGCTTTTAAAATAATTGCTTCAGCTCCAGTCATTATATTTATGCATGAACTACCCACTTTGATATGGAAATTCTTGCAGACCAAGGGATTTCATTAAGTAATTAGGGAGGAGAGCATATAATGTCATTTACTGTAACTGGATCTACAGAGTCAATCAATAAGTGACCATATGTGCCTGAGCCTTGGGCATTGCAATTCCCATAGCATCTCTGTGTAAAAGAAAAACAATGCAAAAGGAATCTCCTTTATCTATGACAAAATCTTGTGGTCTAGGGCATATTTTCATTGCTTAAAAGAATTGCATGAGCTATGCTGTCATATCAAACTGCATAAAGCAGGCAGATTTATCATCTGCCTGGAAATGCACAGCAAGCAAGAGCTTTGTGGTTCCTACTCCAAGGCTTGACAAGCACTGTAAGAATAAAACCTGCTTTCTATCAGAACTTTCATAATCAGGTCATGTTTTGCATTTATATTCCAAGTTTGCTACTCTTAAAGGTCAGTTTTGTTCTTGAGAGTCTGAAAGAAATTCGTGTTATTAAGTGTTAATGCAGCTGTAAATACGGCTTTCTAGCTTGTTTTTTAATTTTTTTTTCCTCCTGTTCTGTTGGCTAAAACCCTAGACAGCTGGTGTTTGCTAGATTGCATTCTTAGGGTGAAGAGTTTGTCCTACACAGAAAGAATGTGTTCATTCCTCAGCAATCAAGTGACCACACCAGAGCTAAACAATACATAAAGCATACGATTTATTTTGGACTATGATTTCTCCAGATGATGAAAGCTGGTACATTTATTAACTTTTAACTACAAACCACTGATTTTCAGTGGAAAATTGCACACAAAAAAGAGCAGAACCTCTTACTGGGAGGTGTTATTTGGAGCTTTGGTAAATTCTTACTGCTTTCATACCTTCTCATTTGCAACATTCAATTTCTGAACACAGAAGCAAGACAAAGCAGACGAGTATTCATTTGCAAGAATCCTATCTTTAAGGGTAATTGTCTTGAACCCACACTGACTGCACTAACGGAAAAATTCCTACTGGATTTTTGGGAAATGGGGTGGGCCATCTACTTGAAGGTAGATCAGGTCACCACGTGCAGTAGCTCATGTGTGGCTTGCCACTCAAGCCAGTGCTATTTAAATGGCACCCATTATAGTTAGCTGTGTGTTATACTTATCAGCTGCTCCTTGGTTTAGGTGGGTATCAGTAAATATTATGATCCATTTCACTGGACGCACATTTTCAAGGCTTGTTACAAACCAAAGCAACGTGAGCCTTGCGCCCAACATCCAGGTGTAGCTGACTAGTGTCATTTAATACCACCGAAATTATTAGGAGTCCTAGGCATAAGTCAGAGATCATTTGTGAGCATGATGTGATCTGTGAACATCTGGGTCCCCTTCATGTGTCCTTCACGTGCAGGTTTAAGCTGTGGAAGACAGGACTGCTACTTGAAGGAAGCTCCACTCTGAGTCCCACCTGCAACCACCAAGAGCTGGGACCATGGCCTGGAAAAGGCATAAAGAGTTTTTATCCTTTGGTTGCACAGTTATAAAACACTTCAGTCCTGCCAAGAAACCTGTTACTCTTTTTCAATCCTTTTCATAATCCTGTAATGCTCAAAAATCAATGGCACCTGGAAAGGCCTGTGCCCTTCCTCATCAGGTTGCTGGCACATGAGTCTGTCCAGCTCAGGCTCTGCAGAGCTCTGCACCAAAATGTCATCCCATGCTCTGATCAAACTGTTGGAACACACTGAATAAATCAATAATATCTCATGTGTAAAAGCCCTTGACACACATTTTTTCAACTAATACCTACGGTTCTTCAAGCAAAGAGGCTGGTGAGAACTTAAAGAAATGATCATCGGACTTGTGTGCAGGGCTACAATTTGCAGGGCTGCATTTTGTTGGAAAAAGATATATCATGTCCAAAACATGCTTGTACATATTTTCCCCTATTGCGTTCACTTTTATTTTGTTTATTTATGAAGGTAAAGTTGCTCAAGCGTGTGAAACTGAGCCCAGCTGAAGGGCCATGGTATGTGTTTTTGTTGCCTCACTGTCAGTCTTCCAACTTTATCCCTTTGAGTTGTTGTGTCTTTCAGATACAGTTGTGCAGGGAACTGGAAAACAGTTATTATCAAGGCTGAAGAAATGGGTGAGGAGAGTGTGATGTTGCATACAATATCCTGGGTGTGTTTGCAGATGGTGTAATGGAGAGTTCTAGCCTTATAAAAGGTGGTGCAATTTTACTTTTTGTACTTATTTATGTGGGTGTGTGGTAATGATATCCTGTGTGCAGCAACGTCTGCTTCACAATATGGCTTTTTCCATGCTTGCTAGTTGTCAATGCTTGGCTGGAGGAGCCATCAGCAGCCACTGCTGAAGGCTGGAGGAAGCAGACCGATAGGGACAGAAGTAGCAAAAGAGTATTTTGGATATCAGCAGCTGTGTGAGCTCCCTGGAGAGTCAGTAGCTGGAGATGAATTCATACGATGGCAGCTGGTTATGAAATCTTCTTTGCCAAAGCCAGTAATGGAGAACGTTTACCACACATTGTATATCTGTCATTTAACACGCCTCCACCACCTACTCAGACCTGGAAACACTCTCCCTGCCCTTCAGTCACGCAGCGTGAAGGCTTAGTCTTCATCAGGGAGATAAGCTCCCATGCGCTGAGCTTCCGTCAGGAAAGAAGTGCTGCAAAGCTCATTTGTGGAGATAACTTGGATAATGGATATGAGTTTTTAAATCATTTAAAGCGCAAAACCACAAAATCCTTCGCTATGATACGAGCTTCCCAAAGGACTATCTCTGTGCCAAGTTCAGTTTGTATGGGTAAAGCTATTTGAAACTCATTTTTCATCACTGAAAGGCAACTATGCCAAAAACTAATTTCAGTTAGTAGTCAGAGGTAGAGGTTTCATGTTTAAAATATATGAAAAGACTAATGTGGTAATCATCTATATGAAAAGCCATAAGAGAAATTTTATACTAAATTACTGTAAAATTTAGGATTAAATTCTCATCCTAAAATTGTTACCTGAAACTTCTACAACACAGAATGACAATTGGTCACACTTACACTCAATATCCTCTTCATCCCAGTCGTAGGCCATCCAGTTGAAACCATATCTTGAGGACATCCATGAGTGCATGTTGCAAATAGACACAGAGGGGGAAGCATGACTAAGTCCAGCATTTGGGCCCTTGTGTATTTTGCAGCACAGAGAACTTCTGAGGTAAAATCTTGATCCTTATTTCTCTGAAGAAGAGCTTAAAGTTTAATTCTGAATATCTGCACATATAATTCAAGAAGTTTGATATTGAAAAATAAATTGATCTTCTGGAATTTTGAAGGATCTTGTGTTACAAGATGTGCTTTCACCTAGATATTAGGATGTCATCTCACTGAAATGAGACATCATAGACCATGATTTGTCAGGCATGCACTACAATATTTCTCTTTGATAATTATAAAAATACATACAGATACACATATTGACCCTCTCATGGATCCACAAATGTCCTGGAAGTCGAGGTAGTCAAACCCAACAAAACCTTATTTTTCCTTCTTTGATGATATCTTCTATTTTAATGTGATTGACTTTCAGGGAGGTCTCCAATTTTCTTATATTTCTGCTGAGGTATACCAATGAATAATATTTGAAATAAATATACTAGAAATTGGGGTTTTTAATAAAGCATATTTTTGATAAATAATTTCTATATTATTCTCAAAGACCTTTTAAATATTGCTATAGAAAATGTGATTTTGTTAACAAAAAAAAAGAATAATGTTATTAATGTTATTAATAATGTTAATAATGTTATTTTCTAAAGACAAGTGACAGTTACCCTACCTTCATAACTCCATGAAGTATATAGATAAATACTTAATTTCCATAAATAATGGACACAGGTGAATAGTGGTCTAACCATAATTTCAACTAGACGTGACCAGCTTCCTGAGGTGCTTGTTCTCACCAGGGCTTGAACTATTGGTTTGGGGATCAGAAATGGCTCCTATTCTGGTCACTCTAAAACCCCTACAGAAAGCCCTGTGGGCTTCTTTGCAGCCTGCCTTCAAAAACTTGAAGGCAGGCTGCAAAGTCAAGTTTGAAATGTACATGATTTTTGTTTTGTTTTGTTTTGCTGCAGTCGTTCAGGAATGCTATCATGGTGATCCTATTAACTGGATATTGTTATCATTGGTGCAAATATGTTTTCCCCATGTATAACTATCGAACTGCTTTTTTGTAATAGTTGTGTTCTTCCCATATGCAAAAAAGAGAAACATAGCCCTTCTCTACAAACATGTCCTGCAACAAAAGCAGTATATCATTTAATGATTACAGCCTTGATTTACAACAGAAAATCTGAAAGGGATGCTGGAACCATATTTAAATTTTAAATACAAAATTACATAAATACATACAGAGCCATCTCTAGACACGACAGCATTGTAAGTAAAACTGAGCTGAAGTGCCTGAGCATGTCCTGGTCAGCCGTCCTTACAGCCACAGCAGCAGAGAAAGTCAGAGCAAGTGAGCTTTCCGGATGGAGAAAGGGAGGGAAACTGGGAACTGATGTTCTCGTGATATGGTAAGGGGCAGTCGTTAGGTTTGCTGGTCATAAAGGTCTCACATACTTTCTTATGTCCCTCCTCAGAGGTGCCCAGCCTGGCTCCCAAAGCAGACGCCAGGGACTGCAGCAGTCGACAAACAGCAAGTGCAGCAGCTTTACATCATTTGCAGCATGAGAGTATATGATCTCCTAGTTAAAACATTGAAATGTAACTCTGTAACAGAAACATTCTCTGTAATATCTATTTCCTGTGGAAGCCATGCCCTAACTGTTGTAACAGTCCAAAACGCGTGACGTGATGTGATGCATATTTTTTATACTCCGGATTCATGTGAATAACGGGCCCTCAGCTGAAGGCTCATCTTGTCCAAGTGTATCCACCCAAAAGCCGGTGCAGGGCGAGCCATTCTGGACAGGATATTTGGAGAATTTGGGGCTGTCAGCCTAGATACTGCATTGCCATCTAGTGAACATCGCTGAGAATGCACAGCGAGGCCGGGAAGCTGAGACGTCCAGCACTAAACACCTGGGAAAGGAAGACATTTCAGAAATGTTTGGTCTGCAAGGGCAGAACTAGTCTTAACAGCACTCCCCAGTCTCATTCTTTCTGTTTCTAAAGGAGGAGGAGGGAACAGCAAGGGGAATTTGAAACTCACAACTCTTCCATTTTCCTTTCCTGGATGTAGGATAACTCAGGGAAGAGCCCTCAGTACCCCTTGCCTCAATATACAGACAGGACAAGCTGCAGGTCAGTCTTATACAGTGTTTCTTCTTACAGCTCAATATTTGCTTGCAAATAGAATGAAAGTATAGAACTCTCATTTCTCATTCAAAATTATTCACTGTTTGCCTTTGGGATTGCTCCATTGTTTACATATTACTCCTACACTGTGAACAGTGACTCAGTGTTGTAAAGCACTTATCTCTGTCACTTCTCATGGGTGTGTGGTATTCCCAAACTTTGATGCATGGGTGCATGTGGACCATTGTGACTGGACATCAGGTGCCCACAAAAACCACTCTATCGGTCCCCTCCTCAGCGGGGCTTGGGATCTGAAATGGGGATAGGCAAGCCAGCTTCCTCAGTGAGACTCTGCCAAAGCTAGAAAAATAGTCTCAGTGACTTACCTCCTATTGACTTTTTTGACCCCCTGTACTCATGACCTCTCTTTCTTGTCTGGTTTTCAGCCCAATGACTGTGTTAAAGAGCACAGTCCTGAAAAATGTAGCCATGGAAAGGGATTGTAAAATTACCTAGCAAGACTTCTCACATGACATCCCCTGGGATATTTCGGGTAACCACGAGGGACAAGTGGTATGGTATGGTCCCAGTGGGAGACTCATGTCTTCCTAAACTAGATGCCAATAAAAAAAGATGTGTGCTAAGATATATTGCATTTATACAGATAGGCAACTGAGTCTGTTCCAAGCATTCCTGCTTTCCCTGGTTTATTTGTGTGTCTATAGACAAGCACTTACACTTGGTAGGATATCAGCAGAGAGCATTTTGGGGCTGATGGGCAACAAACTCATTAGTGACAAGATGTTCCTGGTGTTCCAACCTATGCAGTGCTCAAAGCCTGTTGTGTTCAGCCTTGCAGTTCTTCTTGGGAAACACTTCAGTCTGTCTTTTACTTCATCTGTCTGCACACTACCTGCATCTGCAGCTGTTCTCCCTATCCTAGCCTTCCAGATTGCTGTCATCCTCATTACTTTGCAAGAGGGCACTCAAAAATTGCTGTTGTGACCATTCAGTTGGGTTTTTGTCTAAAGTAGTTCTCGTTGCCGTGTGAATTGTCCTTCATTCTCCCCTGCCTCTATGCTTCATTCTCCATTTCATAATTTTTTCTTTAAAGCCATATATTAGGGAGAAAGTAGAGCATAGTAGATGAGCTGTTGAGATAGACAACAAGCATTTCCCAGCAATGTACACACACATGGCTCCACAGCCAATTAGAGCTGCAAAATCTCTTGCAGAATGAACCGTGTCTCAGCCAACTCTTTTAGCACAATGAGGGTGGGAAAGCAATGTCACAATGTCAAGATCAAGACGTAATTTCAGTTACTTTGAAAATAGTATTTACAGGCAATGCTTTACTGGTATGATGCCCTGAGGAGGATATTCATGCGGAGGGAGCCCTGTCATGTCTTAAACTGGTTGGCCATCAGAGAATCCGGGAGCACATTCCCTTTTCTCTCATTCTCTCTTTCCCTCATCCTTTCCTTCTATATTTGTTTGGGTTTTGGTTTGAATGAGTTACTGTTAGAGTTGCTGCATACCATGAGCTCTAGATGCCACTTTTATGCCTGTAAATATTTTTCATCATTTTTTGTGCAATAGTGAGAACTTCTGGTCTCTTTGAGATGAAAAACAATTAGGCTAACTTAACCATTTGTCAAAGACTTAAACATTCATAAAACCATTTGACAAGGGTTTGAGGCATTGCCATGCTAAACCTTCTGTGCGGATTTCCCTTTCTTTATTTTTGCATAAAACTTCAAGGACCACCAGCCTCTTCTCACTGGTATTCCAGGCAGAACAGCCACTGTGAAGTCAAAGCAGCCTTTAACAGAAGTAGTAAAATGTTTTATAGTTGGTGTTCCAATGTCTAAGGGGCGCTTGCCCCCAGAAAGAAATTCAGGTGAGACACAAGGTAAAACCTGGCTTTTCATCTGGGTTTCTAAAAGCTGGTGTGCTAAGAAATAGATCATCTAAACTCCAAAAAGTGATCTCTCCTTTAGGAGAAGATGCATTTAGCACTTATACTGGAGTTTCTGTAACTGAGTAGAAAGGGAGATTAAAAGTTTCTGGGCCTTCAGACTGCTTCTGATTTTAACACAGTAAAAATTAAAGCCAGCATAAAGAGTCCTTTATATCTCAACCAGTACCCAAAGCAGAGACAAAATTATCTTCATCTTTGTGGATTAGCAATCATCGTCCTCTAGGACTTTAACTCATTTGTAGGAATAACTTGAACCATAGCACACTCTTCATCTGAATTAATATTCTCTAAATTATTCCCACCAATATAGGAACTTTTGGAACCCACATGTTCCACATTCTGGACATTATCTTACTTTTACTGCTAAAAAAATTGTGTCAGTCTATTAGACATAGCGTCCTCAGGATTGTACCAAGTGCCAAATGGTCTTACATGAAAGACATGTATGTGCATCTATTCAACAAAGGGGTGATGTTCCTGGGTGCTCAGGGAAGTCTCCATCTGCTTCCTGAAAGATTAGATGTCAAGTGGAATAGATTTCCTGAATTAACTTCTTAACTGCACTTTGTCATTGAATTAAAGTCTATGCTTTGCCAGAAGTTCCTTCTTAATACATTCCCTACTGCTCACAGGAAAAATGGATATAATTACAGAGACCTGGTTACCCTTTTCTCCTTGTTTTCTGGCAGTGTGAGGCTGTGAATGTCAACAGCATTCATTTTATCCTGATGAAGACAACTAGGCTGAGCTTGCCAAGATGGCAGAATAAAATGTAGTTGCTTCCACATCACAGTGTGTCAGTGTATATCTGTATGCATTAATTGTAGTAATAACTTATGATTTTGCAAAACAGACCCGCTGTTTGAACAGTGCAAAGATAGTTATACCTATTATAGAGTTAATGTATGGGAAAGGATATGCTTTCACATTTGTGATAAAAACACAGGAAATGTCTGAATTTATACGTCAGTACACAAACATGGAGGCTTTTACCTTCTGCTGCTGGTTTTAGCTGCTATCATGAAAGAAAGAATCGACTAAGAAAATATCAATCAAGAAATTTAACTTTAGAGCATTCACATGGGGGCTTTCCAACTGGAAGAATTATGAGGACAAAATAAAGGAAAAAATATGATTGGGAAAAGGGACAAAATAAAGGAAAAAATTTCACATATGCAAATATTATAGTAGAGTTAAAACTGCAAATGTGTTCAAGGTGCATCCAAAACCCAAGTCACATGAAGAGATACACACACGGCTCTGTGATTTGTCCACAAATCCTTGGAGTTACGCAAGGAATGCTGGGCAAGAAACAGAGTCTTGGAAATTATGGGTGCACCTACTTATATCAAGCATATGTTTTGTAAAATACAAATTCACAGAATTTAAGGGAAAGCCCGGTTTTATGAAAACACTTCAGAATATTAATGACCGTTACAATTTGTCTTAGTGCTACAGTCAACAGTTTGTCATCTAGGAGGCACATATCATGGACTTTTGTTCTTGTACTTTAAAAGTGTTGTAATTATCTCTGGTTATGTCAACTTGCAAAGGAAGCAAAACTTAATTTTAGCCAGCATAAATTTTGACTGCCTATCCTGAAATGAAGCAGGAGAACTTGTGAAAACCTGGATGCCCTTTAGGTGGCGCCTACTGCAAAGCATTGGGTTTCTTGTCTTACAAAATAGAGCTGAATAAGGTCCAAGCCTGGTGTTGGTTGAGTAGGCTGTAATTCTCTGGCTCCTTTGGGTACTGCTGGGAGAGGGTGAAACCACAAAGCATCAGGACTACCTGGTATGCACAGAGGGAGCAGTGAGTAGAAAATCAATAGTATCTATTTATAAAGAAAATTGCATTTTGTAAGCGTGGGTCATTTGTCTTTCTGGTTTCTGTTTTTATGTGACCGCTGAAAAAAACCCAAATCTGTAAGCATATTTAATTAGTTATTAAATTTATTGTTTTTAATATGCTGATGCATACATCCATGAATAAAACAAGTTCTTGCCTACTCTCACAGTTAAAAGAGCAGAGAAAGTATCAAGTTTCTTTCTCTTTCAGAGTATAGCAGCATGTTTGCATTAGCTTAACAGACAGTGGTAGGCTTGGTGAGAGAGATGCTTTTTAAGCAAAATTACAGTTACAGATCAAGAGTTGGCACACCTGCTCTGGGGTAAATGTGGGCTATTAGTTCTTGGGTGAGATCTGACTTCCACCAGTAATTTTCACACATAAGGACCTGGGGTGGGTGGGGAACATGAGGCATAAACGTAGCCACGCTTGGTTCCCACCTGACCTGCTGGGCCAGTAGAGCCAGGAAAGGATGTTGTAATGTGTTGTTGGTTGTGCTGACACCATGCTGCCAACACATCCAGCTCAAGGGATTTTAAAATAGGCCTCTCTCTGAACTTGCCTTCCTGGGTTTGTTTCATAATTCCTTCAGTTTAGACATGCTGGTGCACATCTCATCTCACATAGGCTTCTCCTTTTTGTAAGCCAGAGCATAAATGTTGTATGTCACAGGTATTTATAACGTATCGTGCAGTAACATGAATGGTGAGATGCACTTTTAAGAAGCTGTGATGTGCAATGTACAGTACAATGACTTAACAAGGTTAGCTGTAGGCTCACGTATTCACCCATTTATAAAATCAGTTTCTAGAAAAGGAAAACATATCCCAAAACACCAACAAAATAGACACAAGGACTTCATTTTTCAACACAGAAGGCTTTATTTACAAATTACTAGACATAAGGATATCAGAAAAAAGGGTTTGAACTTTATTTATATTTTCATTAACATTTTCAATAAATGTTTATCCTGAACTGTTTGAACAAACATGAGTTCTTAACATTATTATCATGAATGAAAAATAACTGTAATGGATGCATTGGATAAAATAATGATGAATAATTTAAGTGCGGTCTAGGTGCTGTTTAAAAGTTTAAAAGTCCAAACCTGCTTTGACATCAATGAAATTATACATATGGACAAACATACATTTCTGTGCATGTAAAATTTGGCCCTGAGACATTTAAAACCATGGCCTGACTTGCTGGATCACTGCTGTTGAAGCACCACACAGCACTAATAAAACACTAGTAAAGCAAACACTAACTTAATGACAATGTACTTGAAGTCAAATGAAATGAAGCTGAAATATTAGTGCATCCAAAATGATAGGAGTATTGCTGCTGCCCTTTTCTGTTAGATCCTGGCACAAAAGACATTTTATTAAAAACTTGGTGTCAGATCTCTAACTACAGTGGATCTGTGTTTGTCTCAGAGGAGGTGACTTAATGACTTTAGTCGTCCCCATACTATTTTGACTGGTCTATAGGATGCCAGGGATGCCTTCAGTTGTGTTACATTTTCCCCAGACTAAGATATGGGAACAAAGCATCCCATATGAAACCAACAATAATATAGATGTGAGAGAAAGGTCCTGTTTTCCACTGACTACCAAGCACCATGAGTAACCAAATGCGTAGGCAGTGTTTCCCTTGAATGTCATTCCACCTTCACATCTCCTGCCCTGTTACTTTAAATTTCCAACTCACTGCTGGAAAAAGAGTACCACACAGACCTCACCTTCAAGAATAATTTCTTCGGACTTCCATGACTTATCAGCCGTGTTGATAGCTACACAACTTAGTTCACAAGGAACATGAGAATAGAACACCAACATTTTAGTCTGCAGGGTTTCTCCTTTATTTCCAAAGGGAAAGAATACCTTACTAAAGACACTCAGCTGAAGATGTTGTCTTTTACTAGCAAGACAAACCCTTCTGGTATAAAGTCCATTGTAGCACTGTTTCCAAACACTGGGCTATGAGAAGCTGGTCATGTTTGATTTCCCTTTTTCATTGCAGCTCTTACATAAGGGGACAAAAGATTCAAGAAGAAATCTTAGAAAGTGCTGAGCTTAGGCTTTTGTTCTGTATTCAGTGAGTCTATGGGAAAAAAGAAACCCCACAACACTTAATATCTTCCCCACTGCCTCTCAGAATATGATGTGGCATTCAGATCAAATGAAAAGTCAGCCATTTATGCAGATGGCAGTGTTTGCTACCTATCTACAGGCTGATGCACCTCATCAAACAAATGGCTGCACAAATTTCCTCATGGCAGATGGTTTATCAGTAAAGAATTGGGGCTACCTATTTTCATTTATGTGCTTCTATAGCAAGGAAGTGTAACCCTCAGATGTTTGATCAAAATTACTACCTCAGTCTTTCCTGTCTAGGGAGCATTCTGGAATATTTTCTCTTGGCCTGTCAGGTAAGATCATTCTAAAAGGGAGGCCTTGGGCAGAGTAGAGGCTAGTGTTCAAGCAAGAGCCAGAAAGAAAAGCACTTGGGAGGCAATGGGAAGAGCAGTGGAGAAGGCTGGGAGTTAGGGTATGGTTCAGATTAATGGACAGCTATGGAGCCAAGTGTCAATGAGCTCCATCAACATACGAGTGATTGTTGTGTATCATCTATGAGCCATGTCTATATAAAATGTATAAAACATGTATTTTAGTAAGTCTTTTATAAACTTCATGTATTACAGTTAGTAACTTTACATAATGAACTTCAAATTCAATGCAATTCACATCCCTGAACAGAGGACAGAGAGCAGTTCTGTTGCAGCAGCTTCCATTCCTTGGAGGAACAGAGAGAAATATTGCAATGAGAGCATCTAGAGTACAGCACGAGCTCAAAAGTGTTGCCATTCCCAGCATATGCTCAGAGACAGAACATCAATAAACAGCTTTCATTCGTCTTACAAACCTCAAAGAAAATAAGTAACAAGTTATACAAATGGCAGAGAACTGAATAAAATCCAGCTGCACCTCAGCTCCAGTCAGCTTGAATGCAATTTAAAATTTTTAACAAGTTTCAAATAAATTTATTTGAAGGAATAGTTTCCATTGTGGCATCTTAGTGATGACAGAAGTGTGGACCTTTGGAAATGTCACCTTGTTTGTGTTTGAGTTGGTCTTCTCAAAGTGGAAAAGCATGTTGAATTCCATAGCACGTAGACTGACTGTGCCTTGAATCACACGTCTTGTCCCTGAATTTTAACACACTTCTTGGCTGAAAGTTCAATTAAACTTTGACTACATCTGACATCTTTTGTTACCTGTTGTGAAACAAAATCAGAATTCAGCCTGTGTTAAGTCTTTATCTTAAAAGTATCTCTTTAACATAGCATACTTTTCACCATCATGTCACTACACTTCTTTTAAATAATCAAAAAATTTATTTGTTTCCCTAAATGTCAGTGCATGAATCCACCACTTGGTTAGTCTACCCCCGATGTGAGTATATTTTGTCTTTGTGGGCTAGGTGTGTTCAGGAGATGTTTAGACTAGCACGATGCATGACTCAGAGAGAGAAGTGACTAACTCTATCCAGCACTCAATAGAAAGTGTCATTCACAATGGGTTCTCTGAGCCTCAGACAGGGGGTATGTCCTGGAAGAGCACAGGAATATGCAGATGTGTGGCCTCTGTCTCAGAGAGGTACTAGAGAGCACTTCTAAACAATTTAGCAGTCTTGACCAAAATGTCAATTTTAATAAGTCACAAAAATCATGTTGTGTATTTTGAAATAAAAAAAATTTCGTTCTGATGCAGTTCCCAATGCCCTCTCCTGAGCTAAGAGCATCCTGAAAGATTAAGGCTGGGCAGAGAATTTGCAAGCATCAGGTAAATCATCTGGATGGCTTCCCACAGAACAATTACTGAATTTTCTACTACATAAAAAATAAGAACACCTAAACACATAATAATTCTTTGGAAAATCCTTGAAATTCTCTTGAAAATCCTTGAAATTCTCTTGAAATCCTGAGGAAAAATTACTGCTGAGGCCCGAGCCTGCATGATTACTTACTTATTTTAATTTCTTCGATCTGCATATGAAATAGGAACCCATGAATGCCAGGAACAGCACAGAACCTGCGATCAGCAATGCCAACTGCAGTATATTCAGCATCTGGACTTTATTAGTGACTTTGTTTCTGAACATTTCTGCCTTCTCATCCCCAATAACAGCAGACTGAAATAGTACAAGAAAAACATCAGTGAGAGGTAGATATGCAAGCCCTCTCTTGCTAAATATATTCTTGGTGTATGCAAATCACAGCATGAGTTTAATTCCCCAATTTCAGGGCACCAAGACTGAAAAGACTAGGTAGTTTTTTGTTTGTTTGTTTCTTAACAGTGAAGAGTAATAGACATAAAATATACTAACCTCATTTAGCCAAAGAAGAGGAAAAACATAAGGCTTTTTAATTTTTTTCAAAGGACTGAAATGAGAAAACAAGTACAGCATGTTATATTGTTTCCTACATAAGCCCAGTTTCTACTTAAACATGTTTCTTTTCCTCTACTTCTGACTTCCAAAGACACCTTTTTGATATAGTTTGGAGAAAAAAACCCTACAATTAATAACAGCCATTTGGACAACCATCATTTTCTGCCCAATCTTCCATATGTCTGTGTGGTGTTCACACACCATATGTACAAGATCCCAAAGACATGTCTATCCATGTACATTTGGGCCAATGAAGAGAAAAAAAACACCTGGAGACCCTTTGACCCTTGTGATAAAATCCACCTAGTGACAGGGAACACAAAAACTCTCTCACTGGATTTATTACAGAAAATAAATTTTGCCTTTATACTCATGGTCCCCATTAAGAACGTAAGCTTCTGTAAGGAAACCAAATGTGTATTAATATATTTGGGCAGTGCCTTGCTCAGGAAGATTTGTTCTTTTGCTGAAATTCTCTGAAAAATGTTCTTTGAAAAGTCATGACCAAAATTTTTGGAAGAAAGATGAACAGGCTTTAGGAAAGTATTTTTATTGCTTCTTATCTCAACCATTTCTACTGACACTCTCACAGACCAATCAACTCTCTTGGAAAAAAGTCTTTAAAAACAAAATAATGAAGTAGCACTTACCCTATTACTGATGAAGGCCTCACAAGGATGTTTACTTGCAGCCTTTTTGCAAATCGTAGTGTAAAACCAGTGGTCTAAAACCAGGAAAAAAACAAACAAAACTTTACTTGAAAGTTTATAGCTGGATGCTGAAACGCAGAATATAGACTTGTCAAAAGCCACCTCAGGGTTACTTTTTTCTTATGTTTTGTAGGATTAATTTTTATGAATTTTTTTATGTTTCTGATGGTCTCTCATTTCTCATAGAAGTTCTGATTTTGTGGCTCTACCATAGTTACTTTTGCTATTACATTTAAAACTGCAGACAAAATAAAAGGTTAAAAATACCAAATGTTTTGTATGAAAATATTCTTTAGGGTTTTTTCCACTAGAAATCAGTTGAATATTCTTTTTTAAAATGAAGGATGTTTAACTTGCATAGAGTGGAAAACAAATTTTTCATATGAGAACAAACATCCATACAAAGGTCAAATCTTTTCTTTATCTCTTCCCTCAAGCTTCTGTCATTCACAAAAATAAGAGTATGATTGTTGAAAATTTCATACCAGATTTAGAAAAACCTGGTTGATGTCTCTATTCGAAATAAGGTGAAACAAAGATTTAACTTCATATCTCCTCATTGAAATTACATAGATTAATTGTCAAATTTTATGACTAAAATTATTTTAGTGAAAAATTCTCAATTTTACTTTTTCATTTAAATTGTGAGCAAAATAAAATTTTTAAACCTTGGAATTCATCATACAATTCAGAAAACTTTGGTAAACATTTAAAGTATCTGAATCACTGGAATAGAAATACAGGTACATTTGGAAGCAATCAAAATCAGAGCTACCATAAATTAGTTCTGTTTGGGAACTCTTTTGGACAATCCAAGTTACAAAGAATGTATTAAGTCTGTTGGAGACAAGTCTGTTCAGAGTTCTAGCAATTGTAAATAAATTAATCTATGTTTATGTATTTTCAATGGATATAATTATTCAAAAATGACTGTTTATAGAAAATAAAAACAAGTGTAGAGGAAATAGAACTTTCAAAAAATAGAACTTTCTTAAAGTACTTGAATGTCATAGATAGCTACAGCATACTTCAAAGTTTGCAGAATCTATTTGATCCCATGGTTCAAATAGATAAAAATCAAAACTGGTTTTCCAAATTTTGAAGTTCAGAATGAGATAAAGTTCCGCTCTAAATTTACCCTCTTAGGACCATACAACTTTTTGAGCGGATATTACAAAAGCAGGCATGAAATTATCGCATCTTCTGATCATCCCTCTGGTGAAAGGTCAACTCTACTACTACAATTGCAAGTCTACCAAGGTACAATTATTAAATACTTGGACTTACAGGCTCAATGTCTAGAAATGTCTCATGCTCCTGTTCATTTGGGCTCAGGCCTTCCACTTCATGCAATATAGCGTCACTTGCATGAAGAAAATGAGGAAGAGAGATATATACTGGTCTTTCTATTTGAAAAAAAAACACAAACTTTCTTGAATCTTTAAGCCTTGTTATGGTGCTCATACCCTGAGGTCATTTTCCAAACATAATTTTGTTATAAGGAAGCATGATCCCGATAAAAATGTTAATAGTTTAACCACCCACCTGCCCAACCCCCCCTCCTCCCCAAAAAAAAACAAAAGAAAAAAATTGAGCATTTCTGTGATTCTTTTGTCATGAGGAGAATTTGCATGGTGAAATAAACTGTATTTACAAATCCTGCTTTTCTTTGTCTACACTGTGGAGCTGGCAGTGCTCCTAGTTTCATGCAGAGGTGTGGATGTGACTGTCACTATTTCCCCGCACCTTCACGATCTTGTTTTAGCCTGAAGGGACCCCATGCTATCCACTCTACAACAAATGCTGGCTCTGTATAAGTTCATCTTATTTATGCCAACACTAAACTAAGCTAGTAGTGCCTCTCAGTCTCTGAATGTGTACAACTGTGTACATACCCACCCCCTCACTGTGTGTGAATTGCCACAAATAAAAGGACTGTGACTATCTCTGGCTTTTATACGGTCCCTTCCCTTCTACACACATTCCTGCAGTTTCAGTGTACGATCTGTAGTATCACAATTTTGCATAGCACTAGGCAAACTACAGAAATTACGGTCCTTATTTTGGAAAATGAGACTGCAGAAATGTAAAGGGTCTCACAGGCAGTCTGTGGAAAACTTCACACACAAATCCAACGTGCTGGATCTTAGAGTAACATATCAGCTACAGGACACATGCTTTCTCCCCAGCTAAATGGATTATTTGGCAGTACTGTGTCACAAACATACTTTCTTTGCAGGCACTTATGTCTAGGACTCCAGCTAACGTGCAGTTTTGTGATATAACTTTATCTGTACAGAAGCAATAGTTATCTCTGACTTCAGTCGGCGATGCAAATGCTTCACGAGGAACTGTAAAACGATAGAGTGGGATTCCCTTCACATTCTGCTTGCTCTGGAAAACTCCATAGATCGATCTGAATACAAAAGAGAAGCATGTTTCAGTCATTTGGATTAAAAATCTGAATCTGTGGAAATATTTCTGAAGGGCCCCTCAACTGTCTCTCCCTTAAAAGAAACAAGTACACAAGGGAGCCAATGTCCAGGCTCCTGCCACACTGTTCAGCAGATTTCACAGGATATTCTGAGTTAGGAGGGACTCATAGGGATCATCAAGACTAAGCCTTAGATGGCCCAGACAGGGATCAAAGCCATAACATCGGTGTTATTAGCACCATGCATTAGTCAACTGAGCTAATCTCATTAGTTTGTAATGGTGTATATTCCTCACCTTCTCAAAAGGATGTGCAAGCTCAGAGGTGAGTGTGACAATACACAAAAAGAGAGACCAAAGTTCTAATACTAATATTAAGCAATATAGACAAAACTAACAAACTAATTAAGAGCTCTTTTCCCTACACAGTTCTACACCCAGTGTCATTACGGGGTTTTTGAAGGTTTTTCGACTACAGTATAGTAAATCAGCTCTGCTATAGGTTTTGCAGACCAAATCATAATCTAAACTTTATGATGCATATGCATCCTGCATATAACTTTATTCCATTGCATATGAATCAGATTACTTCTTCAATTTCTTTTTCAAATTCATTATCAACTGATACAGAGAGATAGTTGTTACACAGTAATGTAACCAAGACAGAAACACTTTGTACTGCAGCCAAAAGAATAATTCTGGGGTTTACAACATGGGCAGAACCATTTTCCCTGGCCCTGTTTCATCAGGGCCTTTGGGCAATGCTTACTATTCTTAATTAGTCATGAATTACGAGAAAAAGCCAGAGTGATCTCTCAAACTGTGCGCAATCAATCCAAAGAATTTTATCACTTCTTCTCTGCATAGAATTCCCTTTTCCATGAATTGTGAAATGTTTTCCAGTTTGGAGATAGAACTACTACACAAAAAAGACCCCTTTAACTTCATGTAAAAATGGTGATCTTTGAAAACAAAACACTCTGCAAAGCAAATGACCTACTTTATACCTAGTAAAAATGATGCAACTGTTTCCAGGCAGCAGAGTAAATAAAGGGGTTGAACTTCCCAAAGTAGATGTACTTTATATCATTTAGCATTGCTTTCAGCAATCCCACTGGAAAACTCAGGGATGCTTGACAGCCACAGCAGAAGAAGCAGGCTTAAAAGACATCAGTCATGGGATTTATTAAGCAGGCTTGTTTGTTTGTAAATACATAAAAATAAAGTGTATAAAAATATCCTGTGAGAAAATAATTTTAAGTATCTAATGAATGACAGTAAATCCTGTTCTGCATAGATGATTTTCTCCAGAAATTGGACCCTGCTGTACCTGTTGCCTTTTCAGACCAAACAAGACAGGAAATGATTAAGGTAGTTACAGATCTCTAACAGCCCATGATGTCAAATTTTCCTGATTTATACTTCTGTAATTGGCTGAAATAAAATACATCACAAATAGGTTGCAATTTGACCTATATAAAAGTGGTAGAATCAGGCTCCAAATCGCGAGCACAGATCATGACTTTACTTGTGTTTGCATTAAATCTTTTTATTGCGCTGCCTTAGTGACTTGAGCCCCAGCACAGCCAGTGCAGCAACCCACTCAGATCAAAGAGCACTCAGTGGCACATGCAGGTGTGTACATGCTCCAGGAAGGGACCAGCCTACCTGCAAATATCTGAGGAGAAGAAGCGTAGTACCTGATTTTTCTTAATAAATGGTGGGAAGGATGCTCCATCTGTGAATAAAATAAAAAAACACCTTGAAAGCACTTCCACTTAAAAGACATGATTTAATTTCTAACTCAATAGTCACCTGTTACTTTCCTATAAAGCTGTGAAAAAGGTAAACAAATTGAGTCATTTATAGGGAAAATGCTTATGTAAGTTATTGCACAGTAACAGGCACTCCACAGATAAGATTTAATTGTTTTTGAAAGCAAGCCAAGTTATGGTAGCTTTTTTTTTTTTTTCCCAAGATGTGAAGCTACATGATCAAGCCCATTAAAAACAAAGGGTATCATAAAAAAATCCAGCTTAATGTGAAGCCAAGTGCCTCTTGCCATGGCTTCAAATTTTATGCAGCCCATAGACCTAGACCTTCCTAGAGATTCTTGGCTCACCTGCAGTCATGACATAACACAAGAAATACAACTTTAGACTTTAACACTATTTAATACTCAATCCTAAACCTCATTGTAACAAAGATTGCTCAAATGGACCATTCTTTGTAAGTTAAGGTCCTCTCTAGAATTGGTGGAGTGAAAGAAGCACTTCTAGAGCACAGTCCACCTCACACCATGGTAGATATGCAAAATAGGGTGGACGAGTAGCACTTTGGCATTGTGTTTCTCTCCACTCGCTATAAAAGGAGTGCAGACACTTTAAATGTGTATTCCTGGATTGCAACCACCTAGATTTAGGTTAAGAGGAGCCTCCACCATTTTCCCAATTAAGGTGTTGTGACAAACCTTTAACAAGTACAATTTCTGTTTAGTTTCTTAGGTAGCAGCCATAAAAAAAGTGATTGAAAAAATCTGTGATATCTTTGAATATAGCTGGTAAGAGCAAGAAGGCTAAATTACATACTGACACTTGCCCACTGCTCACAGAAGCACTTCTTCTTAAGATTCAAGATCATCCTAAATACACGCTCTGAGCCTTGGCAGTCTTGTAAAGTTGGCAAATATGGAGTCATTTCAAGTCCCATACAAGTATACTGTTTAATGTTTTTGTCTATGTATTTTCCTATACTATACACACTGAGCTTTTGTGTGACAGCTCACAAGATAAGCTGGAATTCTCATACTTAGAAGAATTTTTAAATCTGCTGCATCTCTAAACGCATGGTCTCTCCTAAGAAATCACACTGAATGCTCTTGTAAACTGAGCAGTGATCTTTGCTAACAAGGAAATTCTCCATTTTTCACTGTACTGGCACACCTAATCTGGTTAGCTGAATATATTTGTTGTTAGCTGTGGAAGAAGAAAAAACAAAAATCTGATCCTGGGTTAAAAAAATATTTCAGGTCCCATATGAAGGAAGGAAAGTCCCAGAACCTAAAAAAATACTGTTTCTTATAAAATTAATTGCATGGTTTAAAAAAGGAACAAATCCTTTGTGCCTCACAGACTTTTCAAAGATCAGATTCTTGTGTTGTATTTTAAATACTTCGAAATAACTTGCTATGTGCTCTGCGTTACAAGGAAAGTTACTTCTGCTTTACCTGGCATAGATGAAAATGGGAAAAAAATTCCAAAAAAACAAAACTCCAAAGCCTGCTTGTTCTGATATTCTCTTACTGAAGGTCTAAAAGCCTTCACCAGGACATCTGCCAGCCTCAGCTCGAGATTGTGTCCTCACAGAGATGCTTTCACTTATCAAAAAGAAAAATATTACCTTGAACAAATGTATCTTAAACAACTCAATTGTTTTCATAAGCATATCAAAACAAATTTTAAAATGTTCCTCTATAGTTTACTAATCCTAAACTAAACTACTTTTCTTCTGCATCCCTTCTCACTTTCTGGTGGCCTACAAATCATCCATCTGACAGTCTTCTCACTTGTTACCTAAATTTCTTTTCAGAGTTTAGGGTGCTCACACTGTTTAATTTAATTTAATTAAATTTTCAACAGTGTAAATGAATGTGCATTATTAAAATTTAAAGGTAATTTTCAACTGCTATAGCAAAGAACAGACTCCTTTGTTATATTGTACTATGATAATTAGTGGTAGCAAGAAAACTGGACTATTTTCTTCTGTCTCATATCTACTCTTGATGTAAAAGTCTGTGTGCATGCATATGTAAAATAATGTACAGTAACATATATATTTTAATAGACACACACATATGCATATATCACAGTAGTAGTAGTCTATATACATATATAGAGATATTTAATATACAAAATACAGAACTGCCAAAGTCCAGGGGAATTAATTTAAATATTGTAACTCATTATTATTGCCATATCAAGAGAAGTGTTGAAGTTTTAAAAAGCTTTAGTAGGCTTACCTGTGCCATTAACCATATCACAGTGACCTTCCCAGTACGAAAGATTCCTTTAAGATAGAAAAAAAGTCATGCTGCATGTAGTATATTATACCATGTAAGCAATTTAATTACTTCTATGACTAAATGTAACTCTTCCTGTATAAGGTTGACCCATTAGAAAAGGCCAAGGATAGAGATGCACATTTATTCAGATAAATTATAAGATGCATTAGAATAGGAATAAAGGAATCTAGCTGCTTAAGCATGCAAAACAGAAGCAATAGCTCTCTTAAATCCAAGCTCCTAACAGAACTGTTAATAACTGAAAGAGATGGTATTGCTAATCCCAGAGCTTGATCCTGTTTCCTTTGAATTGTTGAAGATTTTCCATTTTCCTATAGCTATTAGTGAATCAAGCCTTAAAAACCACACCTTGAAAATATATGGTGTTTTTTACTCTACGATGCTATGATACCTTTTGTCTTTATAGCTTTCAATTATTCCTGTTTTTGTAATATCTTCTGTCCCGGTAAAGACTTTGTAAAGTCCATCACTTGTTCCATTATACTGTAACAGACGCAACAAGAAGAAAGAACAGTTAGAAATACTGAATGAAATCATAGCATTGTCAGATTTTTTCTTTCTCAAAACAGCTGTCTTAAGTTTTATTCACAGAATGATAACTGAAGGCATTGCCTTCTCACTGATTTCACTCACCGGGTAGAAGACTCCTACAACTGTGTTCACAGAGGTGGGGAGCCTTTCTAAGAAGGGATCTCGATATCCCCACAGTATTTCTTTTACTGTTCTGTTCTGAAACATGGTCGAATTCGAAGATCTAATCCAAAAGTTTATTATTGCTTGCGTTATAAAGTCCGTGTACAATGAAGGTATTACCTACAACAGCAGTACAATCAATGTTTAGCATAAAATTCTGCATGTGCTTTGGATCAAAAATACAGAGACTGAACAGGAAATCTCTGGCAAACCAGTTTCCAGATTTACAGCTCACTTCAAGTTCCCACATAAAACTGACACTCCTCAACAAAACAACTACTGGGCGTATGATACATAAGCAGAAAATCTTTCATGACTGTTTACGTGACTTCACTAGATCATCCCTAATCACTGAGTCACAAAACATTTGAGGTTGGCAGGGACCTCTAGAGATCATCTGGCCCAACCCTCTGCTCAAGCAGGGCCACTGAGACCTAGCTGCTCAGGACCATGGCCAGACGGCTTCTGAAATCTCCAAGTAACAATTTCAGAAAAGGTTGGATTAGATGATCTTTTGAGGTCCCTTCCAATATGGGCTCTTCTATGGTTCTGTGCTTGCAGCTATGGTTCTATTTTGTATTTACACCAAATGTCTCTATATTCTGCCCCTCACAGCAATCCTGAGTACTCACATACAGACATCACGTGAATTAGTGTGAGACAGTCAGGCAATACAACCAGGACTGAACATAAATGTGAAATACAAAACATTCTCTGTCAGTGAAAACACAAAAACATCTGAACTGAAAAAGCTTTAACACTACTCTAGGTGAAGATTCCTGTGCTTTGAATAAACTAATGCCTCAGTAGGACAGGAGAGCTCTGGGAATTGCACCATTGCAGTGGTGCTGAATGCCACCATGGGGACCAAGCAGCTGCGCTGGGGAGGCCATGCAGACACTGAGTTTAGGAGTTAATACAGCTTCCCCAGCAAAGAAGAACTTGATGGTATTATGGAAAGAGCATGGCAAGTCTGCCTCGTACTTGCTCTGCCCAGTTCATGCTCTACCTCACAAACAAAGGCAACCCGTCCAAAAACATTGATTCATGCCCACACCAAAATCCTGAGAAGGATATTTTTTGATACTTCTCATCCAAACTGATGACTTTGCTTTCATTTACAGGAACAGGGCAATTTTCATTTACTGTTAAGATTACCATAGGAATGTAAGAAAACCTTAATATATTTACAATATGTCCTCAAGATTTTATCATTATCTTTTAACACAGTAATACAACTATCCTCAGTGTATCTGACACTCATGTTATCTGAGTTCATAGAGAGGGAATTTATCCAGTGACAGTTTCATTATTATTAATGTTAATCTCATTCCTGGAAGAGTTCAAGGCCAGGCTAACACTTTGGTCCAATGAAAAGTGTCCCTGCTCATGGCAGGGGAATTGAAACTGGATGGTCTTTAAGGTCCCTTCCAACCCAAACCATTCTATGATTGTATGAGCTTTTCCCCTGTTTTCCTTCAGTACCTCAGCTTTTGAGTCTGAACATTATGGGTTTGTTTCTTTACTTACAGCAACACCAAGGTTGAGGCAGGTGACAGTATCATCTTCCGTCCCAACAGACATATTAGGTTCAAACTTAGCAACATTAGGTAACATGTAGGATATTGTGCCATCATCATGTTCCGTGATATTCTCCTTGGGAAAATATCGCACCCTTGAAATACAAAACACAGAATATTTTTAACCTTTGACTTTTGAGAGAACACATATCCATGCCTGACTGAAGGTTTTTGAAAAACTAATGACAATTTTTGCAACATGAATATTGAACATTTTATAACCACCAAAAGGTTTCTAAACTTTTTATGTGAATATATGTAAAAGTTTCATTTTCTGCAAAATAAAAATAATAAAAATACAATTTTTCTTTTGGAGATATTTCCTTAGTGTGCCAAATGGAATATTTTTTCTTGATAGTAAAATGAAAACAAAACTTTCTTTTTTATTTTTATGTCATTAATGGACATTGTATATTTTTAACATTTGTTTGAAATAAATTATGATTTGTCATGTTTTTTCATATGTTAACTGCACGTAATTACAAGGAGGTGACACAGACTGGTTGATAAACAATCCTAAGTTTTGATCTGATTAGCATATGTTGTAACAAAACAGATTACAAGTTAAACCCATAATATCACTTTGATAACATTTCATATGCACGTAGAGATTTCCATCATGCTCTGTCAGCAAATCTCTAAGGCACAGATCTCTGCTGCAGCTCTGCCTTTGGCTCAACTCTTCCAGCCCCCATCCTCTTGCTGACCCCTCTGTGGGGACAGCAGCCATCAGGGATCAAATGTCTTAGTGTATGCTGTGGGTATGGAAAGTTTATCCTAGCTCCATGCCAGAAGGGATCTTCAGGATACTCCATCAGATCTTCAAGCCTGAGTGTGGAGGGTTAAAAAAGGTCCAGAGAACATTTTCCCATGGTACAAATGTAGTCAGTGCAGGTAAGTCTTATCTGAAGACCAGGTCAATTTGGGTTTTCAGGATAGGTTTGTGTGTATGTCATTTTAATTAGTGGCTTAATAGGTAGAGCACCTACTTGAACGTTGTGAGATTTTTATTCTTAATTCATGTTACTTCTAATTGGAAACAGAAGAGCTAAAACAAGATTTCCCTGCAGAGTCATGGAGATAGGGATTTTCAAGTTGTTCTACACGATAATGAATTATTAAGTGTTTAAAGGGAGACTGAGAGAGAGAGAGGCCTGGTGTCACAGTTATTCCGCAGGTGACTGCAGCAGCGAGAAGAGCCATAGTCATAATGTCTTAGTCTTATCTAGGCTTGTGGCTGAGATTTGCCCCTGAAATCATGAACACCAGAGTAAAACATTTCTGTTTGGTGGGAATTCACTTCTGCAGTATCTCTTAATGCGTTGTTTTCCTCATTCCTGAATAACCATTTCCTCTGCCTTCACAGGTATTCTATGAACTAAGAACTCTCTGTTTCCAATGAGAAATAAATAAGCTTTTAGGCATCAAAACAGCTTGGCTGTATATGCTGCAATGGAAAACTATCTTGCAAATATAATATACATCCTCAAAGATACCAAGAAAGAAATATCCTATCATCATAGGAAAGCAATTTCCTAACAAAGATGATAGTGGTAGATGAATATTAGGCTTAATAACTCAGGAAGCATCAACTAGTCCTATATGAACATTACATTCAAAATTAAACAAATAACTAAACCCCTCCTTGAATGTGGGAGGACTGCTGCATTTAGGGCCTAGACAGTACATTCAGAAAGAGGAATACTCTTCTACGGAAAATTTGAAAAGTAAAAACTATAGATTAAACTATTTAACTATAGATTAAAAAGTCATAAAGGAAAAAAAAACAAACTACCAAACAACATATTATTAAAATATGTATGAGTGATGCACAGCTGATAAAATAATCACTTAGTTTTAGGGCATCAGGTATATTTTATTCTATGTATAAAACTGGAGAAAACTGAAAAGGAATAAATGAAACTGCCTCTGTGACATTGTGCCTAATGAGTGATTGTTTTTCTAAAGAATAATCAGCTTCACATTCAATTACCTATTTCTATTTGTGCTTTCCTAATGTGAGACCAGTTCCAGAAAATGTTTGTGATTGCTGTGTGTAGCTGCTATTTAGGCATTTTTGTCAAGTCTGACTAAAGTACAATGCTGGAACTTAAAAAAAATTATATATAATTAACTCAGCAGAACTTTCTCCGACTTTAGCAAAATTTCTGGTATGATATCATATATTCAAGGATCTTTTCTTACCTGTATGTGTAAGGTCCTCTTTGTTCAAGTTTTGGAGGAACTCCTTCTTCCATAACCTCTAAAGGATTTAACACATTGAAAAGCCAAAATTCCCTATAAACTGAGCTTCCCGGCACAATCCAATTTTCAAATGCAGTGGTACCATTTACAATGACAGCATCCTGAAAGTACAACAATCAAAGCTTAAATTAACCACAAAACCCCCAACAAGTTACAAGTTGCATTTACCTTCCAGATTATTGTAGAAGGTTCTCAAGTAAAGAGAAAAAAAGCATCATTTTATCATTGATATGGGGCGTACAGGACTGAAAGTTGGCCAACATCTGAAGGCAACTTCATATTCCTGCTCAGCGAAAACAAAAGTGAGTCCCCTTAAAACAAATGACCACAAAGCTGACATAATTGCTGATGTAATCAGTAGTAAAACTTTCCCATTGTTGTGGTGAAGCACTGCCTTAATTCTCAAACACTTGCTAAAACCACCCACTATTTATAAAGAGAAAATCTCCGAATGACTGAACGTTGCCTAGAAGGTTATAGAACCCATAAATTACTTTTCATACGTTTGCAAATAGCCCAAGGAAGGAAATGAGAGTTGTCTCTGGGTATTATTCAAGACTAGATAATTTTGTACCCAGAGAAGCCAAATAATGGTCTTGAAAGGGCTGAGTTTTTTGAAAACTTTTGTCACCAAAACTGAGACTTTCTAAGAAATCTCTCTAGTTCTGATAAAATTTTGTTAGGAATTTGTCAGGTCAAAGGACCAGACCAGCTGTAAGGACTAGACAGTACATCAGGAACTTTTCTAGAGGAATCAATAACTTTAAGTCTGTGGCACTCAGCCATAAGGTAAATATCAATTCAGTCTTCACGACTGTCAGGGAGGAGAGTTTGGAAGTATGCTACCTATGTAGGCAGGTGAATGCCTGCTTTGCACGACATGCATCAGGCTTCTTCTATAGGATTTCCTCAAGGCCTTGCAATAATGTTGTTTTTCCCCTTAGTGGTAAAAATTCAGAAAAAAAAATCAACAAAAATAAAAATCTAGGCTGTCTGTCTCCAACAAAACAGGTTCTTTTGTTTTTTTATTAGAGTGATTCATTATGAATTAGTTAATTTGCACACAACTCACAAAGTCACAAGAATTAAAAGGCTCTAATCCCTCTAGATAGCAAGAAAAGACATTTTAAATCAAAAATGAATATATTTTCTTTCTAGTTTAAGGTTATGCCTCTAAGGTTTGCTTAGCAATCACCCTCAAAAAAACTGGATACTGCCAACTAACAACTACAGAAGTTAGAAACAAATGTCATGTCTTGGAGAACTTGCAACACAGTCATAGTTTTGCCTGTGAAAAGTCTGTATGGTGGAGTTGCAAATGTCTTGCTGGTGGTGTAAAGCACTGCTCTTGCTGTCTGAATATCTGCTATAATTTATGTGCATTTGTGTAAGAGGGGAAGAAATTCTTGCCACAGCAAGAGTGTTATCATCTTGAGGCATTGCACTCAGACTCAACAGCTAAAATTCTCTTCAGCCTTGTTTTGAAAACCTTCAGTCTATCACAGCTGTGATCCAGAGTGGGGCAAACCATCTCCTTGATGAAGGGGGAAAAGCTTACATAATTCGGAAATCATCTTTCCAGTTTTCACAGAGAATTGCTCAAGGAATCTAGGAGAAACAGGCTGATACAAAGGCTCTCCTCAGTCTGCCCAGAGTCTGCCTGTGATGTGTACTCAGCAGGGACCTGAGATGGGGACAGAGGTGGGATTTGACCTCCCAACTCTGTGTCACTGGGGTAGGGAAATGCTTAAGGATTCCTTGCAGCTATGCAGTCAAGAAGACAAGCTGATCTCTTTAGAACACAACACTCAGATACAGACGTGAATAAAGACGTTTCAACCTTGTGACAATAGATCTGTTTTATAGATCTTAGAGTGTTGTTACTTGCTTTTTAAAAGTTTTCACCACCACCCATTCCCCTTCCCTTATAACCCTTTGCCAGGGGTTAGAGCAGCTCGGAATGATATGCTAGCTCTGCCACTGCACTCTGCCAGGTCACAACGAGTTACTGTGTGGATTCGTAACCCAGCACTCACTCTGTGCTAATGCCACCATGGACACCTGACAGTGCTGCAGCCAAAGGAGCAACCTGGCTTCCACAGACCCTAATACCCGATATATGTTCCTCCCTCTTCCTCTGCATCAGCTCTCATTCCCCAGGGAGCTGTTTCTGCTGCTGGAGAGGAGGAAGATTATTTCCTTTTTTATTTTGTCTTTCTGTGCTACCTTTCCGCCAGTTAGCTATTTGGCTCAGGGGTCTGTATAGGGGGAACCAGACATAAAACAAGGGAAGCAGCAGGACAAAAGAGGGAAGGGGAGGAAGGGAGCAATACCATTATATTCAGTGGCATTCAGCCATTATTGTTAATAACATTTCTCCCACAAAGAAGGTGGGTATGGTTGTCTGTCACATGTTTTGAGAGTTCCAGTGGTGGGTTAAAGTGGAAGAAAATATAGACTTCTGTCCTTACTCATGTCTTCATTGAATAAAACTAAGGTCTTCACACCAGCAAGTAATTGGTTTTTGCTGTTTGATCACAGGTGATCCATCCTTAAATATTACCCTTCTCTAGTGCTGGTCACTTGTACATTTCCCTATTAACACTGCTATGCTTTGGGGTGTCATGAAACAGAGTAATTTTGGAAAGTGGTTTGCAGCTGATAGTACAAAACAATTCTCAACTCTGTAGCCAACCTGCATCAGCTCTAATATCTTATGCAATAGGTTAATTATTGTTAGTAATAGTAGCTATACATTATGTTACTGCTACAGAGCCAAATTCATATCATGACCTAACTGCACAAGATTGAGTTAAATCAGTGGGAATTTTAACCCTTGGGGTGGGTCAACTAGCAATACATAAATTCAAGAAATGCAGAGCAGTCAGCAAGAGAAGCTTGCTGTATTTTTGCTCTAAGTTCAGCAATAAGGATTTCTGATGAAGAAATACAAAATTTAAGACAAAGTTTCTCTCTTGACAAAGGATCTGCCCAGATGGACAAAAGATGCCATTTTCTGGGAACTGAGAGATGCCACAAATACTTTTGGCTGTAAAAAAATTGTTATGAATTTATGTGTTGTGTATGTTGGGCTGCCTATGTAAACTGGAGGGAGGAAACAAACAATACAATTCTGTAAAACTCAATAAATTAGTCACCAGAAAAGCAGATAATCTTCTTCCATTTTGTAGCTGGAAATATGAATAGCCATTTATTACTTCTTAAGTGATTATTATTAGCTTATTATTACCCTTTCTATTCAGGCTTTTTTGGATCAAAACTTTTAGCTCTTTTTCAGTCCTTGATAATAAAAAAGTAAGGGAGCCAATTAAGTTTATAATTGATAATGCAGAAATATGTGTGGCTAGATCACTTATATTCTGCTGAGAGCCAGAAATTTTTCTAATGCCTCTGGTATGTGAGGAGGTATAATCTGGCCAATCATAGGTAACGGATATGCAGACAGACAGACGACTAAACATAATAATAGCTAAAATTGATAGCCTTATTTCTACAAATAACTGAGGCTAACCCAGGCCAGCACTTAGGCCTTGTGGCAAATCACGCACCATTCTGTATTATCAATTCATCAGGAATTCAATATATTAAATATTCTTATGTGACTTCTGTTAAACTCCTGAGCTCACCCACTCAGACTGAAAGCAGAAGGTCTTAGAAAAGTGGCGATAAAGATTTTTCTGGCAAATTAATCTTCTACAAATAGCTTTGAGTGGTTCAACCTAGTTGGAAACTAAAGTTGATAAACTGGAAAAAAAACCTCGTAATTGAAGCGATGGGAATTTTACCTAAATAGACAATAGTGTTTTAAGGATGGAAAGGCAAAAAATAATAATTGAGCCATGTCAAAATACCTTCTTTCAACAATATAAGATGCAATCTTTCTGATTTCTTGTTTTGAATTCACTTTTCCTTTTGATTCTTTTTTAAATTTTAGAAATTATAATATCTAGCACTAATGACAACAGACAAGATAATGTGCAACTGAAATGTGTCGAGTCAGTTAAAAAAGTACATTTTGACAATCTCAAACAAAATATTTTTTGCAAAGCACTCTGGAACATTTGTGTTTCACTCAAAACTATACCAAGGTCAGTTTTCTAAACCCGTATGGCCTGCATGGAAAGATCTCTGCCCTCTGGATAGATTTAGTGTTTGGGGAAACAAGGACTTTTGTCCTCTGGTCCTGAAATCAAAAACACCTTTCGAGGGGGAACTCTCCTTTCCATGAATAGTATCAGAGCTGATATAGTTTAGCACTGATCTCCTTCAGTGGATCCCTGCCAACATGCTGCTGGGAGTGGTGTAATTTTTAGTATGCTCTTCAAATAACATGCTCTTTAATGAGTCTTGAAAAAGACTCAAAAAATATTTATAATGTTGATTTTTTTAAAAAAAACCCCACCTGTCCCCTGCAGGACATAGGATTTGAAACAGCTGTTCCAAAATAGGTCTAGGGCTAGAAAGCATAAGCATATGTTCTGTATTGAAGTACAGAAGTACAGGTCTGATAATAAACTGGATCATATCAAGGGGTGACATCTCGATGGACTTTGTTTGGGTTGTCTGTTCACGGACTGTTCACAGGTGGAGCACAGCATCTGCCTGCTAGGAGATACGAGCTTACAGCTTCAAAGTCTCTGTCCAATGTCTGAGGGCACCTGAGATTTTACTATACACCTCCAGATGCTTTCTCTTTTCTTCAACAACAGCATGCAGCCTTCCAGCAAAACATATCCAACAGTGTTTACTCAGGCTGCTCTTGCAGAAAGTGCAATAAAAGGCCAGTAGGATTTGCTGAAGTGTAAAGATGCGTGCTTAAGGGAAGTTTAGGAGAATCATCCTTAGATCTCTGCTGCTGGCAGAAAAGAACAGAAAGAACTATTGATTGCATTGATTTTTGAAATTAAAGTTCTCCCTATTTATTCAGAGATGCTAAGAAGTTTAGGTGGACTTGCTTGAGAGTAGATTGATCCTAATGTTATTTGACCGAATCTTGATAACAAGATAATTTATGACAGTTTGGCTTGTTATAGTCTGAAGAATCCTAAAACTGCTCTACATTTGTTTTTCTAATCCATCAATAACATTTGATAGCAACTTTCATTTCTCCTAGAAATATAGATTTGGTCTTATTACATTGCTGTCAACTTGTGCAAGGAACTAGAATTTACTCTGAGATGGGGTAGGCAGAGGAAAAACTAGGACCTTATTTTAGTCTTTGTAATATTTAAGACAAGATTTTGCCTTTAATGATTGTATCTGACAGTTTTTCCCATTCATTATGAATACATTATTTTGAAATGGAAATATCATAGAATCATAGGATCAATAAGGCTGGAAAAGAACACCAAGATAATCAAGTTCAACCTTTGACAAAATACCACCAAATGCTCACTAAACCATATCTTGAAGTGCTACAACTACTAGTTTTTTGAACACTCCCAGGGTTGGTGACTACACTACTTCCCTAGGCCATCTGCTCAATATGGATGCTTACAGGCCATATACAACAGAACATTTCATTCCTTGGGTTTTTCCTGTCCTACAGGAACTGTTCTTGAGAAATTCCAAGAAAATTTGTCATTGAAATGGATCTGTTTCTGCCAAAGATTTGCTATAAAAATTACAATTTCAAAAGTGAAATATTTCAGAAAAAAATGTATTTTCAGTACACTCTGCTCAGCAGACCTGTTTCCTTTGCAGTCAGCTCTATATTTACCTTAAACATAACTGCAGTGAATAACAAATTTGCTCTTCCTAACAGACCTTTAATCAACACAGCTAAATCAGAGTTAATTAAATTCCAGTCCCTCTTGAATGTCACCTGAACTGATCACATATTTCAGCTATGGTGTCTTGATACATCTTGTCTGAAAAGGAAATGTCTGAAGAGCCATTTTGTCTCCTGAAAGCCAGCACAATAAGCAGAGAGACAATAGTGTAGTGTGACTTGTGCTCAGGAAAAAACTACCCATTTACTCAAATAAAAAAAAATCACTACAAATTTACTCTTTTATGTTTTATGATTACTGGTACAGATTTTCCTTTTTATATACATCAAACAAACTGCCCTGAAAAAGCACAAGCATCTAAAACGTGATCAAAGTGCAGAAAATTGTAAAGACACTAAGGGAAACGTTACTCCCTTTAATACTTTACCACTAAGGACTCATGTAGCTGTAATTGAATATGTAGACATTTGCAAACCATGCTGTATAACTGGTTCATTATTGTAAGCAAACAGATGAATACATAACACTGCCAATATTTGTAATCTGCTTTCAGACTACTTAATGACACAAAACAACACTCTAGATTAACTCAAAGTAAATATTTAAAGTAAGAAGATACACATTTTCAACTTTATGTTCTTTCTAGAAAACTTGTCATTTCCTCAATATGGCAAGCAAAATTATTTGAAAATATAGAGTATTATTTTTTTGTAAATTGTTGCAAGGTGGTTGAGAAATTATTTAATGATACTATTTTTTCCTCTATCAAAACCTTTAAAAATCCTGAAAAAGAATCAGTTGGAAAATAGAATTTGTTTTTTGCTGAACAGAAAATAATAATATAAAATAGAAGCCATTTTTTTAAAAAGTGATTCTATAGTCTAGGCAGAGCCTCAGCATTTCCTGACAGTTCATGTATCCACCTACTCAATTGACTTCAACAGCTGTTGAGCTAAGGGGTAGTCTTCCAGAAGAGCCTTTGAATGAGTGTCTCCAAGATGTCCACAGTCTTCAGTACCAAGAGGATCATTAGTAGGACTATGCAATAGCTAAAGACCTTAAGATTTCTAGATATTTAACTACTACAGAACGCACTATGGCTGCAGTGACCCCAAGGAGACTTTATGTCTCCATAGTGGACACACCAAGACTTCCGTGGTCTTTCACTCCAGATTACTCCATGATTTAGACCCTCAGTTATACACACTTTTCATCAGAGATCTAACGAATTAATTTTTCATTTTTCTCTAAAGATAAAACTAGATTTGAGATATCTAAAAAGCAGAAAAAATATAACTGTGTCTTTCAGGTCTACAACATCCTGCTTCAATTATTCTTCATGCTCAAAGCAGAGATATATTTGATCAGATCCTACAGTCTTGTGGAGCGTATCGATTTGGACCATATAATCACAGAAAGTGAGCTGAATACATGAGGCGTAGAATTACTTCTGCAGCACAAGACTGTTTAGATTATCTGCAGTACATAAATATGAGTGCATTGAGTATTAAAATAAGAAAAAAAACCCAGAAAAATAAATAAATTAGAAACAAACAAAAATAAAAATCACTTACTTCTAAATTACATACTGAAAACACATCTTGAAAACAATGTTTTTGCTTATAATTCAAAGCATGAAAGAGAGCAAGCAAATAAACGTGGCAATATAATTACTACATTTAAAAAATGTTGCTGTAGCCTATATTCCTTCAGAAGTTTGGATCACATCTATTGCAAAACTAGGTTTAATAGAGGGGGAAAAAAAGAAAAAAGGAAAAAAGCAGAAACAGAACATAAGATTTTAAAAAATGGCTATTCAATGGCCATAGACCATATGGACTGAAAAAAAACCCAACACTCCCCCCCTCCAAAAAAAACCCCAACAAACTAACAAAATCAAAAAATGTACCTTTTTTATTGCTTTTTGTATAAGGTTGTCTCCAACTGGTATTAGAACTCCTCCAAAGATAGCCAGCACAGCACCAATGATGGCCCCAGTGAGGAGCCCACAGTTTCTGTTACAGGCCATTCCTTTCCTTTATCAGGGTGCAGGTAGACAATGTACAAATATCCTTGCTGTAAGGCTCGATGTTTTTTCTTCACTTCTTGGTTCCAACAGACTCAGTGAACTTCAGCAGAGAAGCTGCTAATATAAGCAGAAAGGGAACCAAAATCACATTCCAAAGTTGAAAGTCCAAATTACATGAGATGAAGAAGGTAGGAAGATAACAAGTCTAAAGCAGCCAGTCAGTGGCCAGCAACTGGTAAAACAAAAAAACGTTGCAGGTACTTTTGGAAAGCTAATCATTTATTACATATGATTATCTTTCTTCATTCCAGTTCTCTAAACAGACTGATAAGTTCTTTCATTAGTTTGTTTTTGTTTTTTTTTTAATTTTTTTGCTCTCTTGCATTAGGGCAAGCTGACATTGTTACTGTTCAGCTGACACTC
Organism: Serilophus lunatus; assembly: GCA_013399895.1. NCBI lineage: Eukaryota > Metazoa > Chordata > Aves > Passeriformes > Eurylaimidae > Serilophus > Serilophus lunatus. The sequence goes on from VXBA01001882.1 coordinate 569,318, forward strand.
TTCCTGACGTAGACATGTCTAAAATCTCTCTCTGCCAAACAAGGAGGCCATAGATAGCTTTTTGATCTCAGCCTGCCAAGTCCATGGCTCCCACTTCAGGCAAAACCAGGATTTACACCGCTGGGGTGATCTCTCCAGTTGTTTCTGCAGTATGCCAGTGAGAAAGCCCTCAAGGTCCATCATCACCTCGGTGGGAATGGCAGCCTCTAACGGGAAACAACTGCAAGAAGCCTCTTTCCAGATCTCTATCAGTCCACAGTCTTCTACTGAAGAGATAAAATTTTGATTCAGCAACTTCATGACAAAGGTATGACTGGATTTTTCCTTGAGCTTCATTGCTATCATGAGCTAATTTCATCAATCCCAACTGTCTTACGGAACAACATAGTTTTTAAAGCTAGTCTAGGACTTCATCTATGAAATAAGTAATACCTTAAATTTCAAGACTATTCAGTCTTAGAAGAAAAAAGCCTGCAATTACTCACTAGAAAACAAGTTGCTGGTAATATGTCTTAACATATCTTAAGACCTAGCCCTTAGTGAAAGGCATTGCAAAGAGAATCAGAAGGAAACTAGTGCTGAAAGATATGGTAAAGCATATGCTTCCAGTGATATTTTTTCTGATTTGTTATTGTTTATGAATAATTGAAACAAAGACCTGACTAATTTACAATTATTCTTGGTCAGGAATTAGTCATATCCACAGAATTTGTAAGTTTGTTATTTGCTTTTGACCTCTAGTTGACAGAAAATCTACTCCTTTCTGGTTTAGGTGTCACTTTCCATGTCCTTTTTATTCTTACCAATTTCTGTTTGCTAACACATCGTTATCTCCTCTAAATCGAGTTTAAAGCAAGTATTAATTGCAAAGTTAATTATTCATTCAAGGCAAAATGCAGAGAGAAAAAGAAAACAGAAAGATGAAGTGGAAGAACAACTTAACTGGACTAAAAGGACTTAACGAATTTCTAAATAGTAAAGCTGTTACAGTATGCTATAGTTGCATTTTCATAATCAGTAATGAGGCCCTTTACTAAAAAAAGGACATAGAGTATGCAGTAAGGGATGAAGTACCATGGTCATCAGGCCAGTGATGTGCCCTCCTCTGTTGTCCCAAACTCACAATTTCAAACTCACATCTGCACCTGAGACTAGTCAACTCCTTTTAGCTGCTTTGCCCACTCTTGCACTAGCAGCAGTTTGTGGCTCCCTTGCCTTTAACAATGTCTATTTCTGTACATTTGAGCTCGTTTGGTATGTTAATAATTTCTCCTTGGATACTTGCAAGCAGAATAACCAAACGACTGCTTGCAATCTCAGAAAACATGTCCTTACTATAAAAGACAGCCTGTACATCCACCTGCCACCAGGTCACTCCATGTGGTTTCTTTTGGCTGCACATACAAGAGACCTAAAAGGAGCCACATTTGTCTTAAGTTTTGGACATTTGCTAGGGACTGAGACGATTCTCTTTTCATGTGCAAACCTGACTTTTCTACTAGGGGTGGTACACCTTATTTGACTGCAGGTTTACTTGCTCTCCTCTCTACCAGCTCTGCTACTCTAGGCCTGTTTAGTAATAGAAACTCATTATAGGAGTAATATTAAAAAATCAATTTTCTCAAACCTTTCATGCATTTTGTTCCACTTTTCACAGAGATAAGTGAAAGTTGACTTAACTGAATAAAACCACCAAGTCATTAAAGGATGTTTGATAAAATGGATGGATGCATAATGTGTTTAATGGCAAATTTTAAAGCAAACAAGTTAGAAATTCATTGAACCTAAAGAACTTATAGGTGTAAGTCACTAGCACCAAATGTCATATCTTTGTAGCTAGGTTCAGATCATAATTTTTAGTTTGGCAAAGACAGAACTGTGATATGGTTGTGCAATTCAGTGGATATGTGGGGTGGGGATTTGAAATTCTTACTGCTGTTACACATTGTAGCAAATCTAAAGAAAAGCAGAAATTTTCAATTAAATCAAATACAGAAAAGTACATTGATTCCAGTTGATTTTTCCCCAATGCTATCTATTCTAGCAGATTTTTTTAAAAGTGTGGAAATACACATTTTAAAATTTAAAATGGAAATTAGCACTTTCATAAATGATTAAAAGGTCTTTCAGATATCATCAGACATTTTTTCTTGACTTTTGAAGTTCAACAGAAATTCAATTTCCACAAATACTTCTTTCCATCTAAGTTTCTAGAAGCTTTTCCAATGTTTTGATTTTGGTTTAGGCACATTTCATGAGCACTAGCAATAAACAGCTAGAAAGCAAGTGACTGCTAATAATTTGTGTCTGTTCCAAGCTTCTGCAAATTGTAAAACATTCACCCTTCTCCCACCAAACACAATGTAATAGCAGTCTAGACATCCCAATTTATGCAACTCAGATTATCCATTACACAACTGCAGTGAGGAGCACTCACACCATAACACTCAAGTTCACATAGAAGTAACAAGCTATTCTCATCCATCAGAAATGAATGTAAAAATATGAAGATTAAGGTAGAAATTTCCAACAAGAATGCACTTTCTGGGGATTCATATTGAAGTGAAAATTATTTACCCTAAGCAGAATAGAAAGTGCCATAACAAAATTAAATATGGCCTATGAGATTATAGTATCATTTAACCTTACATTTGACTACAGGTTTGATTAGAATAAGAGTATTCACCCTATTCTAGCTATGTACTTTTCAGTATTGTTTGAAACATCCTTAATAAAATATTGACAATGAAAACTGTTCATTCAAATCTCTGAAAAGACAATTTATAAGCAACTGTATAGGAGGAGAGATGCAAAATGTTATTAAATTCTTTTTTCACTGCTTAACTTAAGACTTTTGTACATGCTTAAAGAAAATTCTTATAAAACCCAATAATTTCATCTATACCTTCTTAATTATTCCTCCAGCTCTAATAGTAATTTTTAAACATTGTTTGACATGACATTACTTCAGTTCTGGAAGAGAATCATACTTATTGCTCCAAGTGACAGCAACTACATGATGAAAAAATAGTGTGTATAGTGAAAATTAAAATGGGTTTTAAAAATTCCTATTGAGAGTTCTAACAAAAAAATCATTCAATTTCTTCAAATGTAATTCCAGTTTCTCCAAGGTCAGATGGAGGAACAAAAAAATCCTGACATTAAGAGATGTATTAGCAGGGAAGAGGTTATTTCTGCTATTTTTTAAATATTTGATATATTTTGAAATTACAGTTCATGCTTTTTACCTGCAATAGAAAATGCTAGAAATGCTACTTTAAAAAGATTAATTTCCTATAAATTCACAAGAATCTAGAGCTGTAGTTTTGAGAATATATCAAAAGATAGAATGCAATTGGGAAAGCCAGCAATACTGGACATAAAATACAACTGTTAGCATAGTAACAAAGCATTTCACCAATAAATGTAAAATTTCACTCTTTCTTGCAAACAGCTCTGCAAGTCTGTCTTTTTTTTCTTATATCTCAAATAAGTATTTTCAAGAGCTTACCATCAACTGATGAAAACCTTCTGATTTTAAATGTTATATCATATGACTCACCTTGAATAAGGGCAACTGATTTTTCAGCTGAACATACAAGTATCTAACACATGACTTGCATCAAGTTACCAGCAGACAAGCAGCTAAATCTCCCCATCAAGCACATAGGCTCTGAACTCCGAGGGAGTGTTTATATATTCCAAGAGGCGTCAGTTCCCTCTTTATCTTTTCGTCAGAAGAAAAAGTTAAGTTGTATTGGTGCTGGGGGAGGGGGTTATTTTTAAAGTCTGACTAAAAGCCACTACCTAGATCGCGTGGTAATATACTTAGCAACTGCAATCTATCAAATTTTCATCCGAGTGAGTCAAAGGTCAAGGAGACAAAAGGATAACTTACTTATTTGGTTCCTGACCACTTCTTTAATATCCATTTGTTTTAAAACAGCTCATGTTAGAAACTTATGATTAACTAGTTCCTGACAGCTTCTTTATGATACAGAATATTTTCAAATATTATTTTATATATAGCATGGTCTGCTCTATAAATATAGCCTTACTACTGCAGTCACTCTCTGTCAGAATACAGACCAAACACCTTTGCACTTTAATCATTATGATACTATATTTGCAAGTAATAAAAATCAAGAAATGTGAGAATATTTTTAAGGGGATTTTTTTTTCTGGTATTGGATTACAACATTTCCTCCCAAAGTGCTGAGGATCTTCCTCCTTTATTGCAAGTTCCAGCTCATCATACCCTGTGATATCCTGCCATAACTTTATCCCAGAAGCTTCTTTTTCCAAATGGATCTAAAAATTAGATTAAATTTTACACTGACATCTCTGTCAACCAGTGTGTCACGTCATCACAGTGCCTGCTAGTAATGGACAGTTTGTCAAGCTTTTGCACAAATATTTTCTAAATATCTCCTCATCTCAGGTGAATTAAGTGAATGGATTGCTTAAAATGATTCTGCTGGAGCAGCAAGAGGAAGTGGTTTTTACTTGGCTTAATTATGAGAGAAAATATTCCGAAAAAATCGTTTCTTAGGTCCAGATTTTCAGGTACAACACCAAATAGTTTGTGATTACTATGTTTAGTATTTGCTACTGTTTTGACTGACTGACTGCTGGTTTGTTTTTTTTTTAATTACCCTGTTTGGAAATCAAGTTTTTGTGGGAGGATCTGCCTTTTTCTAATCTACTTCTGCTAAGTAAATCTAAAGAGGATGAAGATTAATGAATTTGAGATTTTGTGTCCTAGTAGTGAAGACAACACTGAAAATGAGCCTAGTGCTTTGAAAGCAAGGGAAATCTGTGTACAAGGCTTGCTGCCAGGGAAAGTTAGTGACCCTGAGTAACTCCAGTTTCACATCCTCAAAAAGTGCATTGAATTTGTTTTCCTCTATTTTCTAATTGAAGGGTGGAATTTAACTGCTTAAAGAAGTAGTCTTCCACACTATGAGTCCCATGCACAACTTTCATGAATATTGTCCTTAATTGCTTCTGTGGGACATCTCCTTGTACGATGCTGTCCTGAGGATGCTCTTGTTTGGGATTCCCCAGCTTTCCTCCCAGGCTGCACTTTCGTCCTCGCTGCTGCTCATGGAGATATTTCCTACCATGCCCATTTTCTCCGTTTGCAATGTATGGGAATCAATGTGCACCGTTCATGATGCAAATACTTTCTGTTGTTTTTTGGTTGAAATCCTAAAGGTACTAATGCCAATATAATGAAGTTCAGTTTTCAACACATCTATGCTGGTTTGTCTCAGCTAATTTTGTGACTTACAATATCCGATTATCACCCTATTTAAGAAAAATTTCTCCTAGCAGCAGTGCTTGGCAGTGACATAAGGACTCCCTGGTTCAACATGCACACTGCAGAAACCAGTTATAAGGACTGGAAGCTAAGAGAGAGACGCTGTGAACTTCTGGATGTCAATCATTTCTGTTTCTTCAAAACAATCCAAAACAAACTGTAAGTACTTAATGGTCCTCTTTTCTCTGACTTCCTATCAGAGTTCAGAGGTTATAGAGGGGAAAGTAGAGATTCACAGCAACAGAGCAATGACACAAAAAACAAACAATTATGTACTCCATCTGAGTCCCAGTGGTGAGACAACAGAGAAACTGCTCCACGAGGAAAACAGCTGTCAAGAAAGAGAAATGGGCTAAACGACACTCATATACTGAATTCAGATACAGAAAACTGCAAGAAGCAGAATAAAAGAAATGCAGGTATTAACTGCAGATGAAGTCCACCCACATTTCCTGGAGTAAACATAATATTGACAAGAGAATGCTGAAGAGATGACCATTATTCGTGGCTTTTATAGATATCTCGTATCTCTTTGGGATGCTTTCCTATACGCTTTCAGGTTCCAAAACAGTGTAGGCCTTCCTTTTTTTATTTTTTTTTCCACATTAAGACCCATTCCATTATGGTGTGACACAGCTTCATGGTACATATAATTTGAATTATTATGAGGTTTACATAAACATTCCCTCATTCCTGTGGGAATTCTTTGGTGTCCACTGCAGTGCAACATGATTTTATAGTCCCATGTTTCCATTGTCATGACACTCAGCGAGCTTTCCTTCAACTGCCTATCTTGGAACTTANAAGACAAAACCAATAAACAACAAAATCAACTTTCTAGTTGCCAAGACCTGAGGCAGAAGATGAGGCTAATATTCTCAGCATTCAAAATAAGATTTTCTAGAAACTTTTGGTTATTCTTCCTTTTTTGAAATAAAGGTGTGAGGAATTATGCTCACCTCCTTTCTATGGTAAGTAAAGGCACAAATTTATTGTTTATACAGGTTATTCTATTGGCGTCATCCAATGTGGCTTCTACGCTCTACTAAAAACCCAGTTGTTACCACTCAGTGGAACATCTGGCTTCTTCACAGGAAGTGGAGAAGTCCCACAGGAATTTCTCTACCTTGCTCAATAGTGAAACATTTAAATCATTCAAAAAAACCACAAACCCTCCCCAAAAAAACCCTGTTGCTCCAGTCCCCAAATAAGCTCTTTCTGATTTAACACACAGGTGTTCACCTACGTGCATTTAGTTCTAATGAGGAGGAGAATCATGAAGGTGACTCATTTAGAGAAGAAAAGTGCAACACACCACCAGCTTGATGAGACTTCAGCCCTTCTGTGTGTATTGGAGATACTAGGAGGTATATTGTTTTATATGGAATGAAGTTTTGTATTCATGAAAGCTAATGTGACTTCCTAAGGAAATTAAAACCTTCTCTGTATCACATCGTCACATAATACATGATAAACATCACATACGAAATCCACCCACACCAGCCTCAATCTTCTTCACTTCTATTACAGAAGAGCTTCCCTTAGAATGAACATGGCCTATCTTCAAGTATTGCCCATAAGAAGCATGAATATATAACACACAAATTAAATAATAATGATACAGAAGTAATATTTTTTTCCTGAAATTTATGTTCACAGTTTTTGTCCCATCTACTCTCACAGAGACTGCTACTTTGTACCACCACATATTCCAAAAGTCACAGGATAGAAGAGAGTCCTATAGGTCAGAAATAGTCTTCTCACATGATATTTTAGTTGTTCTAGTTTTTCTTTTTCAGTTCCTCTCACATCAGCACATCGTACTGACAGCACCAGAACATCTGGTAAATGCAAACAAGTTGTGAAACAACAAGAAAACTTCAAAATATTTGCCATCTGACATTAATGGAAAGTTTGGCCAAAGATTGCAGATATGGTGTAGCATTTTTTTCCCCAACTCATATCACAGATTTTACTGCATGTGTGTTGGCCTTCAAGGCTTGCCAGTGCATGCCCTGATGCATATTCTAACCACTCATATCAAACAGTTTTCAATTGCTTAAAAAAAGAACCTCCCAAACATCCATTAATACCCGATTTCTTCTCACAAGAGCTTGGAAGACTCATTCCAAACTGCTCTGTGGCTCCTTCATTACCCACTAAAGACTCCCAGCTGTAGCTTTCCCAGCTCTGTGAAATTAGGACCAAAGGTGCTGTCCCTTGTGATTCCCAATGTGTTCTGACGATATGGAAAACATCCTAAAATACCAACAGCTCAAGCCAACTTGGCAGCAGTATAGTGGAAAGAGTGTGATATATTTGGCTCTTGTCACTGATGAGTTCCTCTGTCAAACTGTATCTAGGTTTTTTAAGAGGAAAATGGGTGTTGGAAAACCCAAGATTTGCTTCAAAAGTTTTTTTTTTCCCTGGAAATGTTAATTCTGAGCTCTTCTTAACTGATTGTGGAGTGCATAAATGGAAGATTTTTTTCTGTCTTCAAAATAAATTTTAAAATTTATTTTCAAGTGATTTTAGCAGTGTGATCAGGTGAAGAAAGCCCAAGAGCAGCAGGGATAGAGCAGATTTTGATTCTTCCGCTCCTGTGAAATCATGTGAGAGTCACTCAGAGCGTAAATTTCCTATTTACTTGAACTTAGTACAAAGGAATTCAATACAGAAACTGTAATATAATAATATAGGCTTTTTGTGAGTCTGTAACAGCAAAGAGCTATAAAAAACCTGTTACTTAAATGGTTGGATCAGTCTATTAAAGCTAGAGACTCTTCTCACTGAAACCTAAGTGTTGCCCTGACAATGAAGATTCATCACCTGATGTGCAGGAAGCCAATCGCACAGAGAGACGAAGTATATGTTTATTCAGTATTTGTGCAGATTTGGGTGCTAGGTGGTAAATCAATGAAACAATAACACAAGCAGAAAAGAGAGGCACTATTTATATACTGTTATTTTGATATATTCTGCTTATCTAATATATTCAGTGTTTACTACTTGACTATTTCTGGTTTGCACTGAGCTGGCTTCTTATCTTGGGTAGCCTGGTGGACATCCATGTTTGCTATTTTATTATTTTTGAGCTGGCTTTGTTAGATTCCTCTTATCTTGGGTGTTCTGCTGCACCCTTTCTTTTCTTCTTATCTTGGATGTTCTGCAGTAGCATGCTCTTCTTCCCAAAATTTGTTACCCTGCTGAGTCTATGACATTTGAAGCAGACCAGGCCCTAAACTTTAACAAGGCAACTCTATTGACAAAAAATTTACCTTAGACATCACAAGGAGGGCACAGAGAGGAGGTTCCAATGGTAGGAGAGAAAAATTTTAAAGCACACATCTTCTGAAAGTCAGGAGAAATTTAATAAATCTTGTCCCTACTTGGATATATTCCACTTCTTGCAAAACTATTCCCCTTGGATCAGAATAATGGAGTAATTAAAAAATCTTTCACCAGTGCAATACCTGGTTGAGAAATAGTCACCAAATGAATCATCCACAACGATGTCAGTGGCTTTGATGAATGGGTGGGTAATCTTCATGCTAATTTTTGCCTACCAGCTATTTTGTCTCTGTAATAACTAAGAGCAACAAACATACAAGGGATATTTCCAATTGTGAAGACCTAAGTTTAAGGTCAAATTCTTGATGACTTCTCAAGTGTTGAAGACCTGTCAAATAACTAAAACCCTTTTCTTCCAGTTCACATGTTTCTAGACCTGGAGAAATGTCCTTGGTCTGAACAACATGCAGAAGATCTTCCCTGGGACTTCAGTTCAGCCTCAAACATCAAAGCCAAAACATGACCCTACTGCTAGGAACAGCCCTGTCCCTCATCAGGCCAACACAAGGAGAAAGCTTTACTAAAGCCTCCTCACGTCCTGAGGCAGCTGTCCAGCCCACTTTGAGAATCAGGATTGGTGGCTGAGATAGTACCAGAGGATGCAGGCCTCTGCAACCACACGTGTCTGATACCAAAAGAAATGGAAATATAGCAAATCCTCTTGAGAATTAACACAGAGGTTATAGAGGGGAAAGTAGAGATTCACAGCAACAGAGCAATGACACAAAAAACAAACAATTATGTACTCCATCTGAGTCCCAGTGGTGAGACAACAGAGAAACTGCTCCACGAGGAAAACAGCTGTCAAGAAAGAGAAATAGGCTAAACGACACTCATATACTGAATTCAGATACAGAAAACTGCAAGAAGCAGAATAAAAGAAATGCAGGTATTAACTGCAGATGAAGTCCACCCACATTTCCTGGAGTAAACATAATACTGACAAGAGAATGCTGAAGAGATGACCATTATTCGTGGCTTTTATAGATATCTCGTATCTCTTTGGGATGCTTTCCTATACGCTTTCAGGTTCCAAAACAGTGTAGGCCTTCCTTTTTTTATTTTTTTTTCCACATTAAGACCCATTCCATTATGGTGTGACACAGCTTCATGGTACATATAATTTGAATTATTATGAGGTTTACATAAACATTCCCTCATTCCTGTNAAAAAAGACAAAACCAATAAACAACAAAATCAACTTTCTAGTTGTTAGGTAAACTGCCAAGACCTGAGGCAGAAGATGAGGCTAATATTCTCAGCATTCAAAATAAGATTTTCTAGAAACTTTTGGTTATTCTTCCTTTTTTGAAATAAAGGTGTGAGGAATTATGCTCACCTCCTTTCTATGGTAAGTAAAGGCACAAATTTCTTGTATATACAGTTTATTCTATTGGCGTCATCCAATGTGGCTTCTACGCTCTACTAAAAACCCAGTTGTTACCACTCTGTGGAACATCTGGCTTCTTCACAGGAAGTGGAGAAGTCCCACAGGAATTCCTCTACCTGAAAAATTGTGTGGTATCACTGTGTATTAAGAAACATTAACAGCTATGAAGGACAGAGGAGTCGAAAATGTATTATCTGTGACTTCTGTGCACTAGCAGTGAATGAAGGAAGGAACTAAAAGACACTAAACTTCTCAGATCATGTAATTTTCTGATGCTATGATATTATTCTTTCAGATGAAAACATGTTACAGAAATATGCATATAACTATCAGTTACAAATGGAAAAAAAATTTAAAAAAAAAAGTAGTTCCAAAACATAGTAATTTAAACCAAAACCTTTATATTTCTGATCATTTCCCTGGTTGTGCCAATTATAGAAATGCTTCTGAAATCTTACTGGAAGACAGAAAAAAATCCCAAAACTAAACAACTACAGACTACACACACAGAATTACACACACAGAATTAACAAGGTTGGAAAAGACCGTAGAGATCATCAAGACCAACCTTTACAAAATAATTTTTTCTCACCTTTCATTTTATTTCAAAGTTTAAAAGTTTGTTAAAACACCCAACCTCTTTAAAATAAATTAAAAATATCCGCAAATAATCCAAAGACACATTTATTATGGATAGAACATTTTTGCCAACTTAAAAAAACCCAAAACTTGAGTAAATACTATAGTTATTGTTCCAGTTGATAAGAGAATGAGATCACTAAGTTAGTATATGACTATGCTCTTTACTGAATTCATCTAAGGACTTTAATGTAAAAATAAATTTGTTACATCAGCTTAATTATTGTATACAAATTATAATTTTATATCTACACAGAAATGTAGACTCTAATGAATAATTATATAATTTCCTCAGTAACTTCTACAGTATTTTCAGATGTTTTTTCATAACAGTTATTAAATGGATACAGCCATAAACTTGATATTTTCATTCATACTTTTCTACCTATATATGTATATATACCTTTTATATACTATATATATTACATATAAATGTATACTTACATTGTATAACAAATGCATGTAATTGTTTATGTAATAAACTTAGAGAAGATAGTGATTCACAGGCAAATTATTAATGCACTTGCTGCAGTTTGAATATCAATATATTTTTACTTGCAGTGTACAGTGAAACATTAGTAAAATATACAATATTATCAAGATAATAATGCAAGTGAAATCATTTAATTACCACTATATTTACTCTTTTTAAATGTTAGTGAATGGACTCAGAGTTACAAACAATGAAGAAATAAAGGCTGGATGGCATTTGTCTTTGCTTTTGATAACTAGCAGTTAAGAGTATTTTGTAAGTTATCGGATGCAATCGTATATTCACAAGAAATTACTACAATATCCAATTGTGTTCTGAGAAACTGCCTTTAGCCTGGAGTAGGGTCACATATCTCTATGCAGGCAGATCTGCTCTCGCTCCTCTCGCCACCAGGAACTGAAGGGGCACAGAAAGCCTGTGAAGTTATCTCCTTAATCGCAGAAAAATCATGTTGCTGTAGCAACCCTGCTGCCCAATGCCCTACCGGCCAATTGATCTTTCATCAGCCACAAAGAGAAACACAAAGTTGCACAGACCTTTTGAACTCCCTGGTAGCTAAACTGTCTCAAGTGATAAGGAATTATAAAACCTCTGAGCCCAAGATAATACTTTCTCATACTCATGATTTACAAGAAAGATCAGCTCTAAGAAACTCTTTTGGAGCCAACCTTTGCCTTTGCTCTCTCTATGCTCTGCGATGCCCGGCACTTGGAGGCAATGTATCAAGTCCCTGTTGCCAATCCAGAACAAGTTTAACTGACTTGCTCTTTGCAGTAACTCTTTGCAAACGTAGTCTGTACCGAATTAATCCCTTCAATGTACTGGAAGCCAGATAAAACGTGTCATATTAGAGATAATTCTACAAATTTGGGCTTATTATAGCTATTTACACAAAGCACAGAGAGTCTAGGATGAGAGATCTCAGCTGTGAGTGTAGATGTTCAGATTCTTGGGACTCTTTCTAGCAATTTCCACAGACTTTGGTTCAGAACTTGATTGTCTAAATGAACATCTGAGGCAATCAAGTGGCAGTGCTATTACTTCTTCTGCCTGTCTTTTTGGATCTTTGCTAAATCCCTTTATCATAACAAGGATGATACTTCTTTAAAATTAAATTAATTTTTAAGCACTGTATTATTATTTTTTATTTGGACAGCGGTCTGAGACAACTCCTTCCAGACAATAACAGCAAACAGCAACAGTGAGCAGCCTGTCTGCCAAGTACTTTCATAGTTAAGATAAAAGTTGTCCCAGAGGATTAACACGACCCTGGAGGTGAGTCAATCTAACAAAAGCTATAAAACTACATCTACATGTACTAACTCAAAAGGCACTCCATGGCATAAGTCTCTTCACCTAACTTTCTATAAATTTCTAATTCTCTGAAGTTAGTCAGATGTTACAAGGGAAAAGTAGGAATCAAAAATATTTACAAAATGTGGATATTTTCTGACCTATCCTCTTACATAAATGTTCTACCTTTGGTCTTCTTGGACTCCCGTTGTTTGTTTCCTGTGTGGTTTCTGCAGTTGCAGCCTCCAGCTTGTTGCCAGACTTCCTGTCTTCCTTTCTACATGTGCTTTCTTTTATGCCTGTTTCCTTCTCCAAGAATCTCCTCCCTCCTCTAGCTCTACATGTACCTCTCTCATCCTCCACCCTATCATCTCAGCAGTCACTCCTCCACCAAGCATCTCCTCTGGTCTGTCTCCTCCCCCTTTGGATTGTTCTCTAGAGTTTTTTCCCCATTTCCAGAATTTATAGCTTTCCATCAATTCTGTCCTTGTTCCCAGGCACTAGCACTTATCTTTCCCCAAATCTTCCTTGATAGTTTTTTCTTTCTTCTCCTACTTCTCTTCTTGTCCCTCTGCCTGAAGTTCACATACTATCAGTTAATCAAAAAGTTGTTTGCAATTGAAAGCCACATATCAGTGTTTTTTGGTACACAGACAAGTCTTACTTGAAAAGGTTAATTATAAATAATAATTTAAGTTGGGTAACTTGATACTGTAGTGTATTCTTGTTTATGTTCATTTCTAGAGCCTCAGAACAGTAAAGCCCATGGTATTCCTGTCCATTATCTATTCTCTGCCCACTTCCAAGAAAATTAATACTGAGCAGCTTTACCCATACCCAAATAAGCAGATGTGCCTCATAAGAAAAGTAAACTTTGTCCTCACCTTACCTGCACCAGAACTGAGATGATCTGAGATGAGACAGGAAACAGCTCAGACCTGTCTGCATGCAGGGTCAGGCAGATTCAGTGGCAGAACAGGCATCCCAAAACAGGTGCTGTGCACTTCCTTCCAACCCACAACAGCAAGAAAAGAAATGGGATGTATCCTTCATCTCTTTCTTGTGCTTTGAGAAGTCAGGGCTGTCGTTAGTGTTCAGCATTTAAAAACAATCCTTAAAATTATATGGGATAAAGATTACAGAATTGTAAACATGTCGTCACAACACGAAACACCCAAGGCATGTTTGTGGCAAAGTACACACCCTCCATATAATTAGACTCAGGCTTCTCTCTTTTAGACACAAAGTTACAATAGTTACTTATCAGATTCTCAAAATGGTATTGGAGAGGATTCAGCAGGACACTCCCAAGACTTTCTGGGTAGTAACAGCCACAGGACTACAGATCTATAAATACTCTGTCCCTCCAGCTTCTGCCAGCCATGCTTCGCTTTGCTAGTGGTTTTCTAGTGAGTTTTTTCCCAGTCTTTCTTTCACAATTTCTTCTTTTGCTGAGAGATTCTAACATGGATTTCATTTCCCCAAGCCTCACTACCGGCCTGTCTGAACACTTCCTCTTAGAGGCCAAAATTTGACTATACCTGACAGTACCTCTAAAAGTCTTGTATGTGCTAATCTCATATTGCACCTTCATGCAATAGTGAAGTTTTTTCCCACTATACTTCTGTGTGTGAGAACTGTTTTGGCAACTACACATTTTAGGTCTTACTGATCATTGTGTTTTCCAGAGTCTGTGTACTCAAGCGAGCATTCCAATATCTTGGTCAAACAAACACCACAGATACCTATCTGATATCTGTCAGATTACCTACAATACCTCTGTCTGTAGTTTTAATGTGTCTCTGTGATTCTAATGTACATGTGCTTAAATAGTGTCTGTGTGCACATTCAAGTAATATGTACAAATTCCTTAAAACAGATAGAAACAACTGCAGGGGAGATGATTTTTGATGGCTTCTCAACAAAACTAAAAGACAGTTTCTTTGACATTTGGACCCAGCAGATCTTGGAATTTGGGTTCTTCATTTGCATGTAATGAGAATCTTCATCTTGGCATGACAGGCATATATATGTCCTTATAAACTGGTGAGGCTTGTGAGAGGGTCTTATATTTTGTTGGATAGTAAATATTTGAACATATTTTCCTGTGGATAATTTTCTTTCCTTTGCCCGAGTAAAATGTGAAGGCTTTCTTCTCCAAGGGCAGTAGTATTACATTTTTGACCAAATAAATACTTTATACATGATTGCATGTACCATTGAAAGTATATGCTGGTGCCTTATTTCAATTTCAAAGAATCTCTCCTGAAACTTAGGGGATAGCTAAGGCTGTTTTGCTTCTTGCAACCTTCCCTACTACAATTTTCCACCATACAAATGCTGTGAAAAATGCAATCTTTTCCTTGGAAAATTCTGTGTGTGCCTCGCTGGCACACTTTGCTGGGAGGATTTGGGCCTATGTAGACCTTTGAAATTGTGTTGTGATTCCTTGCAGAGTGCTTTACCTACCATCCAGGTTCCTTACCAGAAGAATGTGGCAGTAATACAGATCTATTTCTTTGGCATGTTGCCACACTTAGTGTAATACTTAAACTGAGGTGCTTTCTGAGATGCTACAGACCTTTTTGATGTGGCTACTGTATTTCCATGTAGCCTTCCTTTTCTTATGAGGAAATTAATCCATGAACAATTTCCCCACTTGTAGAGTTATCCTTCATCTAAATGTGACTTCAGTACTTCATGTTTAATTCACACTTTACACTAGACCTGTGCCCATTGCATATTTAATAGATGTGGCAACATCAATTTCCAAATCACAGACCCAATGCAAATGTTTTGGCTGATAACATCACCTCATTTCACTTCCAAATCTTTCTAGGTCGTCTGAAAGCATACTTTGTTTGGATCTTACAACCCTAGGGATCAAAATCTAGCCTTTAACTATATATGTGTAATATTCCACCTTACTGCAGGAAATCATGCTGCTGTTGTTCCCTACAATGAAGGTGATGTACAGCCCTCAAGCATCCCAAGACAACTGAGCTAGTGAACTGCTTCCTGTGTCTGAACTTCAGCAGTTTTTTTCAGGACTGAAAGTTAACAGTTCTTAGTTAAAAAACCAAACCAAACCAATGAACCAAACAAAACTTAAAACCCAACAAAAATCATGCAACAGACCATAGAACTTTTTTCCCTGAAAAATCTTTACTTCTGAATCAATATTCATTTTCCAAAGCAACAGAAATGACCTGCCATTCTGGGTGAGATTCATCTTTCTACATTTAGCATTGTAGACATCTGAATACACCTTTCTAGCACTTGAGTCCTCTCATCTTTACTATATGATAAATTAAAAGCAGCTCTCATGACTTACCTGTAATTAATGTCTATCAACCATTTAAAAACAGATAAAAGAAAAACACACCTCAAATCTAGATTGCTCAGATGGGTAGTTCTCTTCTATCTCTTAAAACATAAGCAGAAAGTCTTACTGTCTTTCTGAAGCCACATAACTCAGAATTTTTCATGCCAGAATGAGCTGGATTTTTTCCACCAGGACATTCAAAGTGTTTAGTTCCTTTCCTACTGCAAAAATCGTTAAGATTTCTTTTTTATCTCATTACTTTTCATTTCTTTAACCTCTCAATTATATTTTCCAAGCAGAAGTGTTGTATCTGTAAAACACCTTTTCATGAAAATGTGAGACTGAACATGCCCTATGTTTTTTGAGTGAGTATTGGCTTCCAGTGTAACCCAAGTGTTCTTCAGCACATCTTTCTTGGAACATATCTATATCAAAGTTCTTAAAAATCAGGCCACAGATCTATCAACACAGGACACCATTAACATTAATATCTTAATATTAATATATTATATCTTGATAATATGTTATTTACAACTCTTATCTTTTAAGCTTTTATATACAAACTGTAAGCTTCACTAATCTGGATGTTATGCTTCTGAAATAAAGGATCCTTTAATAAGGTAAATGAATGCCTGAACTGTTCTTACTTCCTTGAGGCAGTGTTCCCAAGTGATAAGAATTTGATCTAGTTAGATCTTGAATAAACATTATTTTATTGCAACATTTTCAAACTTAAACAGGTAAATGAACTTTTCTGTTATGGAATATGCAGACTTTGTAATGAATGAGAAGCCCGTATAAAAACCTGAGTTCAAAATCATCTGAAATTTGCATTATTATTATTGTGATCAATATGCAGAATCTGGTTTAAAGTTTGAAAATGTCTGTATTTTATGCTTAAAGACCATCTGCCCTACTAAGCAGTTGTAACAAACATGGATCCCAGTTAAGTCAGGAAGACACTGAACGGAATGTCACAAGAATGTTTCTCGTACTTTGTGAGGACTTGGAACCACATATGATGCCCTTTAGGTCTCTAAGGGCTCTGACAGTAATTGTGGGAAGAACAGCAGTGATCCCGGAAAGTAAGAAGCCAAGTGCAAGAAACATATGGGGACTGAGACAGATCTTGACATTGTGAAAGTCATACTTAAATGAGTGCCAAGAAAGACTATTCAAAGGCCAGTAGCCCAAAGACACTTGGCTTCTTTATTTAATCATTTTGTTCCAAACACGTAGAAACAATACCTAATTGTAAGAAAACTGGGAGGCAATTTTTAAATCCAAAGAGTATGTAAAAGGGTAAAGGAAACTGATGTTAATAAGGGAGAACAACACTTAAGAAGTACTATCTGAACAGCCTCAAGGGACTTGACAGCAAGTTGAGTAATAACCCTCAAGCATGACTATACTGTGGAGTGAAAGTAGGAGAAAAGTAAAGGCTCAGAAGAGATGTTAAAAATAGCTAAGAAGAAAAAAACTAGATAAGTGTGGTGGGTTAACTCTGGCTAGACACCAGGTACCCACCAAGCTGCTCTATCACTCCCTTCCTCAACTGGACAGGGGAAGAAAACACATTGAAAAACTCCTGGTTTGAGATAAGGACAGGGAGAGATTATAGATCAGTTTGCCTTGTCACAGGCAAAACAGACTCCTCTTTGGGAAAATAATTTAATTTATTGCCAATTAAGGAAAGTAGGATAAAGAGGAAGAGAAAGAAGGAAAGAGAAAGAAGAACAAATATAAAACCAGCTCCATACACACATCTTCTTTCTGGGATCTATTTTACTCCAAACTCTTCTACCTCCTCCCCCTCAGTGGTGTAGGGCAATGGGGAATGGAGTTTTTGGTTAGCTCATCACACTCTGTCTCTGCAACTCCTTCCTCAGCAGAACTCCTCACACTCTTCCTCTGCTCCAGCATGGGATCCCTCCCATGGGAGACAGGCCTCGATGAACTTCTCCTACATAAAGGAGGGCAGCCTGCCTCACCATGGTCCGCACCACAGACATCAGGGGAATCTTTGCTTCAGCACCTAGAGCACCTCCTCACCCGTCTTCTGACCTTGGTGTCTTCAGAGTTACTGTCTCGCAAAATTTCAGTTCTGTCTCTCTCTGCTGTTCCACGGCTTTTTTTTTGCACTTTCTTAAATATGTTATCACAAAGGAACTACCAACATTGCTGGTGGGCTTGGCTTTGGCTAGTGATGGGTCTCTCTTGGAGCAGGCTGCAACTGGCTGTGATAGCCATGGGGACAGCTCCTGACATCTTCTCAGAGCAGGCACACTTGAAGCCTTCATCCCCCCAGCAACCAAAACCTCTGCACATATACCCAGTACAGCAAGGAAAATAGAAAAAATAAATATGGACACATGAAACAGTAAAACATCAGAAATTCTTTGGGTAGCTTTGAATTTTATGAAATCATCATTACCCAACAGGCTTATCATTTTCCTGTGGATCTTGCAATGTTTGGAGTGGTATGACTCTTAATTGTAGACTCAAACTTCAGTATGAATATCTAAGCTTTCACCACTGAAGTAAATTTTCCAGATAGTAGAGCTACAGCAAAGAACTGGAGAAAATAAATTGCAGTGAATCCAGTCTCCTAATTCTAGTGAGGTTAATTTATTATTTCTGGAGGATGTGGTGGGCTCATGAGTGTTGAAAATTTCAAATTTTTGCACAAATTTATCACTGTTTTGGGGGAACTCCAGTGGCTTCACTTTAAATATTGAAATACATGATTATTACATAATTATTGAGAGCAAATAATAATTTTTAGGTAGATTTTCTCTTTCTTTAACTCTAGCACAATGGTAATAATTTAAGAACTATACACAGAGAGGAATCTGCCCTTTACAGATGTTTTTGCAGAGGAATGAAAAAGAAATTACAGGACCCAGTGCTGTCATACCAGTTCTTAAATAAGGCAAATATGCTTATTTAAGATGCATTATTACAGACTTTCAAAAAGGGCCTAGAGAGGCAGATTTCCTCCTTTGGTTTTGTTAAAGAGCTGTTACATTTCAGTGGAGGTTCTGTGTTTCAACTCTTTCTTTTTACTCAGAAGACAGCACTTCTGAATGTCCTTGAAAATGAACTCATTTTCCTACAGTTTCTAATCACACAAATGCAGGAAATTGTTATAATAAATGTTCTATAAACAGCCTTGTTTTGTTGGATTAGCATTTCAGATTCATCTGATGTTACACTGACTTTCTGACAATAATCTCACTGAAAAAGTAGGAAAATGTTCTGGAATGTGAAGCTATTTCAATAGCACCTAAGGAGCCTGTTATTCTTTTAAAATGTTCTGAATAAAAGTAAGGGAATTAAATCCAAATAAAAACATTGCTTATGAGGATGATGTTCTGTTAGTGATTCCCCAGTGTCATAGGTGGTCACAGGGTTTCAGAGAAATACATGAACAAAACAAGGAAGACGGCTCTTAATCATGAGTCACTCAGGCCTGACCTTATCTCAGTTGTTAAGATGAGAACAAGTCCAGGAGACAGTTTCTCAACAAATATTTTTTGTCCATTGTTATTTTTGGTGTCTCAACATCCATCAAGCAATTAAAAATTCTGTCACTTATAATGCTGCCCAAATCAAACCACATAGGTTCTTTAACATTGTCCTGTTTAATGGGAATAATTAAACAGCAACCGAAGGCTGGATGGAAAAACAAACCTATAAATGCAGTAGTTGCAGTCAAACGTCTTCAATGTACTAGTATATTAGTAGTAGTATGTTAGTCCTTCTAGTAGCAGTGTTTTCAAGAAGATTTAATTATACTGTAATTAAGCAAGAGAATTCATAGATCTTCTATCACAAGGCAGTTCATGCTAATTTTTATTACAGTGCAATGGTTTACAACAGTCTTGAAAAGGCGAGTTTGTATTCATGTGTGGTAAATAGACTCATGTATCATTTTTTGCTAAGGGACAAGGAAACAAATAGGATTCTGGGGTTTTATTAATTTTGCCATATCATGAAACCGTCCAGGAATATCTGCTTTTCGTGACATACCACAGTCATCATCACTTTTTTCAAGCTTCTGACTGTGTTTGTTTAATTAAAGTAAGGCTTATCAAAACTAGTGTAATGAATGCAATCATCTTTTGAGAAGTACACCAATGTATCCTTGAGTGTAGGAAATTATCTCATTTTGTAGTTGAGACAGAGGTTTCAATCTACAATAGTAAGTCTAACATTTAATGCAGTGAATAACCGGTTGAAATTTTTCCCAGTCAGTCAGCACACCAAATTAATACACTTAGATACATCCTCACCTTATTTGCACAAAAGATAATTGTAAGGCAAAGTTCTGAAGTCATCTCTGGGAACAGGAATTTATCTGAGAGAGGATGCAATAAAAAGTGTTCAAAGTCTCTCAGAATTGAAACATAGCTGGGAAAACATGATCACAAAAGATTTAAAAAAATCCCCATCTGAGGTAAAGTGGGTAGGTGTTATCCTCCAGGACTACATGTAGTTACTGAAAGACCTTTCAGTTTATTCTGCTTTATACAAAGTGTTAAAAATGAAGTGCAGAAAAGCTCTGAAATATTTTTTTATTATAGCTCTGGCCTCAGAAATAAGTTAAAACAATAGAGGATTAATCTATTGTTTGGAATACAGTCCAAATTATACAGGTAAAGGATTAAGATAACACTGGTCTACTTTAAAGATTCAGATAAAATGATTATAGTAATTTTACTAACAACTGAAAGTAAATCATAATGTTAGAGTTGCAATTAAAATCACTAAGCTGATCTCTTCTGGTTGGTGCTGCCTGCCAGGTTCCCTGCTGGAACTCAGTAACAGTTGGAGAAATTGCATGGGCAGCACTGGCAATCCAGGGCATATTTCAACCCTGGTTAAGTGCTGCTGGCCACCAGTCCAGACAGGCAGGTGGAAAAGAGGAAGAAAAGAGAAAAAGGTACAGAGGAGAGGCCCCGCTACAAAGCAAAATATAATAAATTCAATGGGAAATTACTGCACTTTAGCACTATTAGAGTAATATAGACATAAAAACATGGACCTCTATACAACTTTAATTTAAAAAAAAAAATACTCCTCAACCTTTACACAGAAACACAGTGGTTCTAGAGCTAAAGAAGATGGCCACTATGAACAGAGATCTGGAAGGGAAGAGCTGCAAAAAAAAATTAAGAAAGAAACTTGCTGCAATGTAAAATTGGGAAAGGTTTGATAAAGTGGTAAAAATAATCATCTCCTGTTAGTAGCCATGTCTTCTGCCAAGGTGAACTCCTTCACAGATATTCTAAAATTTGGATTCTTGTCTTCGTAATATTCTGACTTGGATGTACAATGTTGGAGTCCTGTCCCCCCTCTCTGCTGTTCCACACCATGGTATTTTAAACAGGAAAGAAGTGAAATGAGAGAGAATCTGAACTTTGATCTGCAATCTCTAACATTACATTCCTAACCATCAGACTCCTTTCCAAAATAGAAGAGTTTTTTGCAAGAGAGCAATAACGCATCACCTTCACATAGGTTCATCCTACTTACTAAGGTGTATTTACCAGCATAATGAATTCCACTTCTAGAACCTGTTCTGAACCCTGAAAACATCAAAATTTCAATTATAATGTGTTCCTATTTCAGAATATGAAGAACTGTCTCTCAGACTACTTGTGTTTCTTCTTCTTAGTTTCCTACTTAAACTTTAAGTAGCATAAGTTGAGTGGAACTTTATTTCAATTGTTAAATAGTTGAGTTTTTCTGGATTTACAATATTTTTGAATATGCAGTCTTCAAGGTCCACATGCAAGCATTGCTGTTGTAATCTGATATCACTCTTGGTAGTTAGAAAATTTATTTGTTAATTTGAAGAGGTGTGATACGAACTCTATTCTGACATAAGGAAATTAGTAAGTACAAAAAAAGAATTAATAAATGCCTCCCCTTTATCAAGGAAGGTCATACCTCAGAGTTTTCTTTGAGGAAGCAAGCAACAGGAAAGCCTGTGTATGCAATCCTTTCACTTCGAAAAAGTTCTTCAACTGAACCATCCACCACAAGTTCCTGAAGACACCAAAGCAGCAAAACATGAAAGAAAATCTCTAAATGAATAAAGAACTGTATAAAAGGTAGGCAACAGTCTTCAAGAGAAAGTATTCAGGGTTTTTTTTAGTTTGATGTCAGTTTTTACATCCTTATAAAAATTAGCCATGTGATTTAATACCAAGGAATCTGACTGATTCAATCTTGGCCCCTGAAATCAAACTGAGCAAAATGAGCTCTTCCAGCTATGATCAGTGAGGTGACACAGTTCAGAAGAACAGAACAGCAGTTCCAGGGGTACACAGGAGAAAGTTCATAGCAAGATGAGCTTTAGAAATGCTCTTTTGCCTCTTTTGTTCACTTGCTCCACTGCCAATAACTTGTTCCTTCTGCAGGTGTCTTTTTTGTCATTTCTCATTTCACTTTGTGGCCATCTGAAGAGGAGTTTGACTCACAAAAATTATGAGGTACAAGGATTTGGCAGGGTAGGTCTCATATACAGTTGTTCTTATCGCTGCTAGCTGTTTGACACAGATGTTGATTTGTTGTGTAGGTGTACTTCTTTTCACGTATGTAGTGAATAAGGAATCTCTACATTCAGAGCCTGTGACAAATATATTCAAATCAAGTGGATAATTGAAAGAGTCACAAAGTTTCTTCATGAACACAGTTGAATGAAAGTTGAGTATACTATTTGTTGGGATATCTATTTGGATCTGAATTATGAAAAAAGCCACGTAAGAATCTTAAAAGTTGAATAAAGTTTTCCAATTTACGGGGTTTTTTATTTTCCAAGGGAAAGGAACACACATCTCAAAGTCAAACATCTCAAAGCTTTAAGAGTGTGGCTTTTATGATGAATTTTAAATTTTATCTCCTACTTAGATTTTCTCATAAGGGGAAGAGAATAATCCTACAAAAAGGAGTGAAGTACACAGGAAATATTCTGGCAGCACTCCAATGACCATAAATATCCACAAATAACTCCCATCAACTTATTTTCCAACTTGTTGTTCTATTTTCTGCTATTATTTTACTCTTTAAAAGTCAAAAGATCTTTAAAATAGATAACTCTTCTATACAACTAATAGTTCTCTTACTATACTCCACTATTAGTTTTCCCTTCAATCTTCGAATATTCTGTGATTCTGTAATAAGCTTTCATTTAACCTTTAACTATCAGCCCCTAACTTTAAGATTTCTTTCTACAAAGAAATTTGTGTTCCCTCATTTAATTCTTATTTTCTGCTTACTAGTATTTTTTCTAATATTTTCCATATTCTCCTTTCTATTGCTGTACCACTCCTCTTTGTCTCCATACTGGTATCAGGTTTTGTTGCTTATTTACACTGACCCCAGCAAATCGCTCTGAGTTTCCATAGTTGTATTTCCCTTAGTTTTAATTATAAAAAAGATTGCAGGATTTCTGGCCAAGATAACTGACTGCTACATCAATTCCTGATTGGAAGGATGCCGTTAATATAGCATGAATATTAAAAATGCAATGTGGTGACAGGATAGGCAGAAGTTCTTTTAGAACCTGATTATCCAAAAGATCCTCTAAACTTTTCACACTAGAATATCTTCTCTCACTTGCCATCCTTTTGCCTTTGAGCTCCCTATTGCACAATACTTAATCTGATCCCAGAAATGTCAAGTAAGCATCTGAAGGATAAAAGAGTGAAAGAAGCACTGAAGAAGGGAGTGCCAGCATGAGGTGCATAAAAAAGTACAAAATTGGCTCAGTTCGAGGAGAGGCTTCTAGGGAGCTTTCTTTGATGTGGGAGATCCAATAAATTTCCAGAATTTCTACTGATTTCTTAAGTGTCATTCCCAAGTTGCTTAACCCCATACTTTCATAACACATAGAGGTGTTGCAATGATTCAAATTCGTTTTTAACATTTCCCATAATTCCTAGTGTGAACTATCTGTCTTTCATATAAAGCATAGACAAGGGAGCAGCTGCATAATTTACCCAAACAGGACAGGCAGAAGCAAGGAACTCTTAAGTTAGATACATGCCTCATTCAACACAGGATGTTTAAGCAATAAACTTTCAGCTAAGGAGATGGTCTCCTCCATGGGCAGTTATTCTTCCTAAGTGAGATTGTAGTCAAGAGCACCCCATTTCAAGATTTGAAACAATTCACATTTCCCCACCTATGCCTGAATAGGTATAAGAAGCAGAGTGATTCTTATCAGGACTAGAGCAGAGAATAAGTGTTGTGCCTATATTGTGGAGATATTGCAACTACTGGAAGTGAGGCCAGAGCCAGGGCCAGGGCCACTCAGTGTCTTCAACAAGAGGAAGAGACACTGGGATCATTTTGACTATATGAGGGCATCATCATATTATTCTTTTTTAGAGTTTTCTACTTCATTTACTCTTAATGGTGAAACCAGCGTCTTTTCCTTTATGGAGCTGGAACATAAGATCCCTTTTTATTTCTTAAAACATGCATGAGCTAAACGGTTCTGACAACATATAGTAATAGTTAAAAGCAAAAGAAAAAATAGTGTAAGCCCACTAATTAAGAATAAATACTTACTATAGCTATTCATTAAGAAAAACCCTTTTCCTAGTTTGCGCAAATGTTAGTTGCACCATGTTTGCACAAAGTATTCTTTAACTGACACAATGCTCCCTAAGCCAGAATTGCAGGGTGTGAACCAAATATTTCACACTGCTCAGGTTGCACATCTTTGACCTTCACCACATTCAAAACATCATCTTGCAAATGGTACAGAATCTGTAATCCTGATTCATCACCTTTTGAGGATAGTGGTGAAGACTCTCAGAGTATTGTTGGGGGTTTTTGGTTTTGTTTTAATTTTGGAGGTTTTTCTTTTGCATGTTTCATAAACTGCACCAATATCTATAACTAAAGAGACAAATGGCAACCTGCAATCTGGCACTTTTAAGGCATTACTGAAGTCCTGGAAGAAAACAGTAATCACCTGTGTTACCATTTCCAAGGATGTGGCACCCCTAAGCCTCTTGTGTGGAACGACTTTTATGAAGTTTCATAAATTTTTGTCGTTTTGCCACAGAGTTTTAAGAAAGAAAGTTGCATAAATCAAGGACCGCTTTTTAACCTTTCAGGCTGAAAATAGCAACAGTGACACTGATTCTAATTTGTCTTGACTTTAACAGGCAAAAGGACATATTTTTAAGAGGAAATATCAGAAAAGGCACAAAAATAGCTTATGCATTATGAGTAAGACTCGTGACAGGAAAGCCACAAGTGAAGAGTCACTTACATACAAGATGACTTACAGACAGTGTCAAGGAAATCCTTCTATCTGAGTTAACCATTTAAGCATCCTATTTTAGCCACAGAAAGAATATAAGCTTAAATCAAGCAGAAATTGATTTTAGTGATCGAGGTATGCCTAGTGTTTGCTTTCTGTCAAATAGAACGTGGCAGAAAGTACCCAAATAGCCACAATGGTTGCTAGTAGTTGTATATTATATTTCTAGACCCAGAGAAGAACAAACCTCCTCTACAACTTGTAAATGACAGCTAATCAAACCAAGGAAAAAAATTCTCACTAAAGGAGTCATTTAAGTGTTTGCAGGACCAGAAATCTTGTTCTACAGTGCATTCCTGACAGCAGAGAAGGTCAAACTTCTAAATCCCTACGCTCACATTTGTAGATTACCTTGAGTCCATATCTTCTCATGAGGAACATGTTCTCGATATTCTGTTACAGACTCACCTAAACTCACTTGATGGAAGAACTACCCTAAAATAGGATGACTTTTGTTGGCCCTTGTACAGTCCTACCGCTTTGTGCATTGCAGAGTTCTACATATATCTCTACTCGAATGGCAAGACTATGGTCCAGAGAGAAAGACTTGAATACATCTTCACAACTCCATATCTAGTTTTCTGAAAAGTTATGGTCAAATTATGAGCTCAGCTCAACCAAGTTATTAAACTCACCCAACTAAGACAAGATAATATCTGCTGATATGAGCACCAAATCGTTAAACACACTGATTCCAATGGAGGTCCAAATCCGTAGTTAGCTAAAATTTGTTTCTGGATTTTAGACAATGGATTTATTCTAAAAGTTTGATATTCTTAATCAGAAAAACAAATCATAGATCTTCCCTTAGGACTAATTGTTCTAAGGACTAATTTCTTAAAAGCTCCTGTAACCTTCTATAAGATATTTAGAAAAGTCATGCATAATTAATTGCTATTATCATCATATATTGTCCTCAAGGCTTGGTGGAGAAAGTTTGCTTTTAAAAGCAATCAGTTTCTTTGAAGGGAATAAATTAATAATGTTGACTTCCAAATATGAAATCTGAGAGCTGGTAGGTATAAAGAAGCCACTGCACAAAGGATCTATCTCAAAAGCAAGTGGTTATACACATTGTGGCTGTGTGTTACAAGCATTTAGATGGTGATGGTCACACATTTTTTTAATTAAATGGTGAGACAATTTATGTCAGATGGTCAGCTTGGACACCATTCCTGAGTGATGAGACCATCCCTTCAGAAGATGAACAGCTTACTGACTCCTGCAAGTCAGAACTGAAAAATGAGCTCTGGACAGCAAAGGGTTTCTGCACAGGGAGGAGGACAATGAAGTGTCTCTTTTGTAACAGAAGATCTCCCAAAAAAGCAGTTCACCATGTACATGCAAAAAGAAGACTTGAGCACTCATTTTTTCTTTAGCTGTGCTCTTTTAAGCATTCCTTATCTGACAGCCGGTGTTTGTTCTTGGCCCTTGGTCTGTTTCTTCTTCTGAATCATTACAACCAAGCCCATTTTTTTCTTTGATTAGTTTCCAGCTGGATATGTTTCCTAATACAGCAAACCTGAAGTACAGAAGGATCACATAGATTGGTAAACATGTAGGAGTTACCTAACTATTTTAAATAAATATTTCTTCCAAATATCTAAACATGGCATGTGGCAGCTGGACATGCATATTAACCCCACCCTCATGGTCGTGTTTGCAACATAATACAGACACTTGTGGGGCTTCTTCAGTGTCAAACAGAATCAATAAGGAGTTTCTAGACATCTCCTGGAAGGAAACTCATGGTCTAACTTTTCACGTTTAATTGCTTCATCGCTCACTGTTGATTAAAATGTAGTTTTTATCACAGCTCATATAAAGGGCAGTACTTCGTTGCTGAACTAAGGGTAAACTCAAGAAAGAGATTTGGATCCAAAGTATCATGTTGCAGAAGATTGTCTAAAGGATCATTTTCACAAGGCCAAACTCCTGCTCATGCTGCCATAGTTGCTCTACCAACTCAAATTGCTCAGTCTCAATATGCTGGAATTTGGGATTCACCTGACTCAGCAATAATTTCTATCAGGTGAAATACAGCTGCATGAGCCAGAGTCAAAGTGAGATACAATAAAATTGAGAGCCCTCAAAACTATGAACTGAAAAAAGAGGATTTACAGGAAAAAAATAAACTAAAATGAAATAATTAAGACTACAAATCAGAGCAAATTGCAAGAGTGCTCAGAAAGAAAAAACAAAAAAGAGTAAGAGAAACTATAGGACTGAGTTGCTAAAGGTATGTATTACAGTGTCACTTAAGCTTAATTATTACTGGTAATACTCCCCACCTCCTTAAGTACAGTTGCATGATACCAGATGAGTAAAATTTTCTTCTCATTCATAGCTTTGAAGGAACACACAGGATTATGCAGACTCAGAAGAGATGTGGGCAACTAATACTGTGTGATTTCATGCAACTGCATTGCTTGATCATGAAGTGTATGACTTAATTCTTGTTTGCTGGCAACAGGCAGAAGAATTCATAACCAGATCACACTATATCTAAAGCATCTTGCACTTTTTTCCTCTACGAGCATTAGGCATGTGAAACCATCATGGGTTTAAACAGGGAGAAGTTGCCACTATGAACTTTTAATACCTTCTCACTGCTGCTGGAGTCTTGAATTTGTATGTACAAAGTGTGTTCTTGGGTCATGTTGCAAAACGTGTGAGACAGTGGCAAGCCGAAGTCAGAAACAAGTCACAGGACAATCTCCTACTACCTGAAGTGAATTCCTACTCTTTTTCTTCAGAGTAACATCTTTAGATAAACAAAGTAAATAGATATCCACTTGAGCTTGAACAGATTGAAGAACCACAAAAGAAACTATTCATAGAAATATTAGCTGGAAGGAGAATGTCCAGAGGTTTCAGGTCCAATTTCCTGCTTAAACCAAGAGTTTCATCAAAGCTATATTACAGCAGATGCAGATCTGATTACCTTTGGTTTGAGAACCTCCGAGGGCAGATTCTCTATAGTCTTCCAGTGTTGCATTATCCTTCTTCCACTAAGTAATGAAGCTTTTTCTAATGTTCAGAAATGTTCAGCCTCTGGCTCTCTTCTCTTGTCATACATCTGCCATTATTGAGAAGATTTTGGCTTTTGCTTTACAATTTTCTCTGAAGTAATTTTAGACTGCAGTTACACCGCCCCTTAGTTCTATGAGCACATTTACCAGCAGGTGTTTTCTGTGGTCAGAAAGTCAAAGCTAATACAATTTCATATTAAAGAAATTTCTTGTGATTTCATAGAATAAAGCCTAATTGGTTCAATAGTTAGGGAATGAGATTTCCTTAACACAGACCTGTCTGGATTCTCTAACATTTCTAATAGAACACTTTCACCAACAAGATACAAAGATTTTTTGAATAGTTTGCACAAACTAACTTCCACTTCCACCAAGTAACCTCCCGTGTGAACATGAGTTTGGGATCAAGAGTTCTGCACTGATTTTGGTGCCATTGCCCACATTTCAGTTCAGACTATGGAGCCTTTAACTTCAGGAGCATTGATTCTGTCAGAATTGTGTTAGAAAGGGCATGGATCATACTGACAGACTGAAAACTTGAAACTCGATGTTTCCTCAACAGAAACTCTTGCTGCTGAGCACCCAGCATATCCAGTCTGCCAATGGTACTACTGCCCAACCTATGGCAATGACTGCAGGAGAGCCATGAAAACCAGTCAGAGCTTTGTGGAACAATTTCCTATTTCTAACACTCTCCTTTCTCTTAGGGGTTCAAGTGTCACTGTCATACAATATGTTCCTCACTTTGTGTTTAGGATATGGATACATATTGATTTCAGTTCAACTGCCCGGCATAGTTGCCAAATAAATTTGCCTCCATGTGTTTTCATAATCTCATCATCATCCATTCGTCTCTGTTCCAGGTATCACCCCAGTCTTTTGCCGTGAATTTGTCCTGTCTCAGAACCAGTACTCTGTATAAAAAAAATATTGTCTTTCACTGGTACACTTGCACTGGATTGCTTCAAAACTGGCATTTAGCCAAGGACATGAATCCAAATGCTGCTGGACTTTTGCTTCTGTGCTAATCCAGCAACCCACATTTGAAGAGAGATTTTTATGAAAACCAAATAGATTTTGCTGAAGCCCAAATCATTTTCCTGTCTTTGAGAACAGTCACATTAAATTCTACAGCTTGCAATATGCCAGGGGTCACCTGGTTGGTAATCACATCTCAGGCTCATCAGGGTGTTGCAGCTTCAACCCGGACTGCTTGGTCCAGAGCCCAAACAGCTGGTGCCAGAACTGGCAGCAAATCTCTAAACTCTCTTCCTCTTTTATGCAACTAGTGTTCCTCCACCTTTTTAACTGTGATTACACTAAACATATTGCTACATGAAGAAAAAGTAGGTATCTTTAAATTTTATAGAGGCACAGAGAACAGGATAGCTGTCCCAGTATTTTATCTCAGGTCAGAAAAAATAACCCAGCAAGGAGAATATAAAGTAAATATTTCTTAATATTAACTAGGCTTATCAGGAAGAGTGGAACTGGCAAGCAATAAAGTGCACTTCTAATATTGCTTGTTATCATTACATAATCCCTATTCCTTATCATGCAAATGGCACGGATAAATAAAAAAATATAAAGATACATATAAATATATAAATACAAGATATATTTAGGTTATATAAAATAAAAATATAAAAAATATAAATACAAATAATATAAATGGAATTGGAAAATATAAGTTACAGCATTTATATGGGAAAAAGCTATTTACATTCTAGTACTGAATATTTTATGGCAAGTCATGCTATATAATCACAAATCCATATGTGTGTATTTGCCATGTAAGGGGTGTGAATTATATTTTATATTCACCAATAAAAAAAAAGGAAAGATATTTTATTGTTATTGGTCAATAACTACATGGGTTGTACAGAATTCAGAGATTTTTTTGACGGGATACTGTAACAAATGTATGTGCAATAGTTTTGGTCAAAATCATGTATTTAAAAGTACTTATAATGCATTTTTCATTATTGAAGTGAGTAAATATATATAGGATTCAAATTTATATAGAAAATTCAAATATATATAGTAAATTTTTGATAAATCTACTATGGCAGAAATGGGCACGAAGTGCTTCCAGAAAAAATCAAGGTGGGACCAGGACACCAGCAAGGTAAGCAGCCTGAAGCTGTTCACATACTTGATAGCATGCGGGAGAGCTTTCCATTTTATAGAATCAGCATTTTGCCAGTGTCCTTCTACAGCAGAAAATTATCAGCTGCTATGAGCTGGTCCTTTAAATTATTAATCCAGAGCATTATTTGCTTTGAGAAGTGACACAATTAGAGTAAACAAAGTTTTGATTTTTGATATCTTATTTGAGGTAGAGCAACTTGGCCAGAAAGACTCCTTTTTATTAAGGAGGATTGCGCTAATTATGCGTTGCTACATGGACTGCAATACTCTAAATCAACATTTAAGTGAATTATTTAATATCAAGTGTGTAAGGTTCCCAAGCATGATAATCTTCCTTCTGCCATTAGCAAAAGCTGTTCACAGACCCAGGGATTTGTCCATGAATTTTTCACTGACTGTAGTGGGTCACAGCAGTAAGCAGTGTTTGCCTGAGGAACTGTGTGGGATGTAACATGGATTTATTGCTGAGTCAGTGATTTTGAAATGTGTAATCCAGTAATTGCACAAGTAGCCTTTATTCTAAAATGACAATGATTTTAAGGTAATACAGACTGAAATTCCCACAAAATGGAATTGCTGTTATTATCTTTAAAGAAAACATCATAGATGGCTGCTGTGGCCATTAAAGTATCTTGCTTTCTTTGTAGTGCTTGGTAGAAACAGGTTTTCTTTAATAAGTCTTCAGCTGTGCCTCTGGGAGCAGCACAGAACTGCCAGTAACCAGCTGCATTTTGTGTAGTGCTGCTGGGAGCATCCGTGCCAATATTTGTATAAACAGTTTGTCCCTGTTATTTTATGGGGGAAAAAACTGTGCAGTTTCCAACTGTGTCTAAAATTGAGCCTTCCTGCATCTTGAAGAGTAATCACATATTTAAGTAAGCAGGAAGTGGCATCTAATCATTGAGCAATCAGAGGAAGGGCCTGTGCTCTAGTAATATGCCTGTGTTATGCTGAGCCGTAGCTGTGGGAAATGCAGAAATACCGGAGTAACTGCTCCACTGAAACACTGGGAGGCCATGTGATAGCAAGAATTTACTGCAAGGATCTTAAACCTCTTTGTATCCACTTATAGTGCAATAAATTTCTCAAATTCACTCTCACAGTTGCAAAGTATGAGAGAGAAAACAGAATAAAACAAGTACTCTGTGACTGTGTTAATTACATATACATAAGCCTGTTAAGGATAATTGAATACCCTCTGCTACTCTTGCAGCTTCAGCATTGCAGCAACCCCACTGGTGTTCTTGTTCCTTAACAGTTAGGGACACAGAAGGATATTCCATACTGATATAGAGCAGATTTGAAATAAAGTCCCTACAGTGAGAAGAATAATACCAGTGTAGCACTAATTCAAAAGTCAGAACCAGGCTCCCGTTTTTTTCAACTTTAGAAAAGTACTGCTATTTTTTCCTTCTGTATCTTTGTAGACTTTCCTTGCCTGACTTGGATTTTTTGTTACAGACAGGTCACAGGAACACTTCTTTTCAAATAAAGTTCATGTTGATCATTGTTTTCTATATTTTAGCCTGCAATTGTCTTTTTTTTCCTGTGTGTCTGAGGCGGGGAGTGTGGGGGGGTGTTTGNATTTGGCATTTCAGCTAAAGAAGAAGAACCACAGCAGCCTCTGTCTCAGTCTTGAGGCATAGAAAAGAACCACACAGCAACATATCCCTTTCCCCAAGCTCTGTGTTGGCCCTTAAAATTCCCATGTTCTCCCCTTCCAATGAGAAGAACATGTCTGTTTGACCCATTTGTCTGTAGCCTTTAGTAGGAAAAGTGCAAATGCCAAAATAATCATAGAATCACAGAATATGCCAAGTTGGAAGGGACCCATAAGGATCATTGGGTCCGACTACTAGCCCTGCACCCACTCCCAAGAGTCACACCATGTGTCTGAGTATCGTCCAAATGCATCCTGAACTCTCAGGGTTGGTGCTGTAACCACTTCCCTGGGGATCCTATTACAAACCAGTTAGAACTGAGAAGTTGCCAGTTGTGCTGGACAGAGGGCCATTCCTATGGACACTGAAAGGCTGAGTGGCTGCAAGTCAGAGGACTCCCAAGGAATGTAAAGAGGCAATGATTACATGCAGCTTACCACATTTACAGAGAGAAGGAGCTCCAGTAATCAGCGTTCTGTAAACTGAAAGATCAACATCCTACACCAGTAAGAGCAAATCAAATCTGCAAAGTATAAGAGGACCATGAGCTTTACAGCTGGAAATGCGTTTAGGGGTGTTTTGAGGTGGTTTTTGGGTTTTGTTTCATTTTTCACGAAATCACAGTAGCTGCATTGCTGGTTTAGTGCAGCAGAAGAAAAATGCATGAACATAGTGATACAAATTAATTCAATTCAACTTTGTAACTTAAAGGGGTAAAAAAGCATAACCTTACAGTCCCCAAAATTTGTTACTCCTATAGAAGGTTTCAAAACTCCAGTACTGTAAGCATTAAAAGATGAAATTCATGAGTTGTTATCTGAAACACCAAAATTTAAATGATCCTAAACAATTTCTTCAAAATAAGACCTTATAACACACCTAGTGCTGCCTGTCAATAACTATGGTAACATCAAAGATCCAGAATTATTTTGAAGACAAGCACAAATATGCATTACTTATTCAAAAAGCTCCAAAACCAAAAATTCTCACAGAAAGTATCTATGTTCCCCAGAAACTTCTAATTATTTCACTGGTTTTCATGGTGCAAATCTATGCAAATAAATCAGTAGTGAGGTGACACTTAATGTTAGCCTGTACTAGTTTATATCTAGTTTCTATACAACTAGAACATTGAAGTTTACTAAAAATCATACACAGATCATTTAAACATAGTTTATGAAAATTTTTTTGTCATTTCTGTGCCATTTATAGTAAGAAAATACAGCATTTACTCAAAGTATAAGCACAAGAGAAACTGTGTTTCTCTAAGTAAAAACCATGCAGCCTCTTTCAAAAATAAATATCTCAACATGAAATTATATTGCTAATAGAAAATGTACCCACTGCTCAGGTGAAGCAGTAGAATGAAGAATTCAAAGTAGCATTTAAAATTACAACTTTCACAAACATCTCAGGAAATGGAAAAAAATTCACTATGTCAACTAGAAAATCCTAATGAAAAGTAACATCCAGAGACATTGTTTAGTCCCCTAAATGAAGA
This sequence comes from Serilophus lunatus, assembly GCA_013399895.1. Classification (NCBI taxonomy): domain Eukaryota; kingdom Metazoa; phylum Chordata; class Aves; order Passeriformes; family Eurylaimidae; genus Serilophus; species Serilophus lunatus. Next base: position 602,823 of record VXBA01001882.1, read on the forward strand.
TCCTGAAATACGTCCCTTCTTAAAAAATGCTGTCCAACAGTTGTGCATAATGGGCAAGAAAATTTTAGAAGTAATATTTGCTGATAAGAGATTCACAACCAAGGTAATAGAAAATCATCTATGAGAACTGGAAGTCTTTGACCCTGTTTACAGCCTCCGAGATCCAAGGTCAGTATGTAAAGTGTATTCAGGATTTAAAAAGACTGTTAAGCATTCCTGAAAACATGGATGGATGCCAGTCATGAAAGGGCGCCTGTGGATACCAGCCATGTCTGTGACAATAACCATGACTACATTACCCAGTCTTCCTAAAAGTTTTAAAAGAGTGGGGTAAAGGTGCATTCTGAGTTTGAAAAATGCGCAGTGGTGTGTTATTTCGGGGGCAGCAATGAATCACCAACACAGGACATAAATTTTTCTACTCCTACAGTGAAGGAGAATGAGGATCATCTTCCAGAACTACTGTTAATGTTCCCCAGATAGCTCAGTTGATTAGGTATAGAAGGGAGACCCACTGTAACGGAATGAAACAGGGACCTTTTGATCATTCCTGGGTACCAACTACTGGGATCAGAGGCATGATCCTGTAGTGATGAGCAGACACCAATAAACTTTTTATCTTACTTCTGTTAATCCTTGCACCCCTTTCTTATAATGAACACAAATCTCAAAGTCAGATATTGAACCCGAAGGCCTGAAAAAAGACAATTTGCACAGCCAAGAAACAAGGAGATGTATCCTAGTATTTTGGAGGCAGTCAGTAAAAATGGTGCAGCAGGAACATGATTAGGTAAGGACTCTACAGTACAAAATGTTCCAAATAGAGCAACACAATAGTCTGAAGTTTTTATAGAAATACTGATGAATTTCCCAAAAGGAAACTCTCATCAGATTAGGCTAATACCAATAAACACATTATTGACATTAAAAAAAAGAAAAAAACAGCCCACACTGAGTATTGTCTTGCCAGAAATAGATTGTACTTCAGATAAATCAATGATAGCTTGAGAAGCTGCCCACGGCCATTTCTGTCAATGTTGGTTTAAGAAACCAGATTGGCTTGTTCTTCTCTCTAATAGACAGATTTATAAATTGCACTTCAGGTGTATTGTGATATTAACTTGCTCCTATTGATGATTGATTTAGCCATGAGCAATGGAGGCAGCTGCTTAGAAAACTTGGTCTAGAAAAATAACATCTTCTTTTTTCCTTGTCGTTGTTTATGATACTGGAGCCTGACAAAAGTGTTTTGTCTTTCAATGGTGAGTGGGCTGCTGTGTAGTACTGGGGACAGGAGGAAGGGTAGCTCCTCCAAGGCAGCAGGCATCAGGCACCATCCTTTATGTCCCTGTCTCCTGTTAGTAAGCAGAAGTAGCAAGTCCAGCTCCACAAAGTTTCGCATCAGCTTCCCCTTTCTTCCTTGCAGGGGAAGTTGCTCAGTCCCAGCCAACCTCCACCCACTCCCCAAGTCTATGTCTTGGAGAAACAAAATTCAGGGTTACTTCCAAGATTTGCCCTGTCTCTGTTGCCTATATTGAAGATGGGGAATTGCTGTGCCAGGTAAGTCTAGGGTCTAGGAAGACACTGTGAGACAAACTTAAGGGACACTGTGACTCCAGAGCAAACAATGATTAATCCTATGATTCAAGGTTTAATGTCAGAACTTTTCATATGAAATGCTTTGTAGAACATATAAAAGGGAAGATACAGCACAACTTTAGACTTTTCATTTAATTTCAGGTTTCCCTTAGAGGACATAGATCTTCTCTTCCTTGCAACACTACTTCGAAAGCTCAACCTAACAAAAACTTTCTTTATAGAAGTATTCAATACGGATGCATTTTTGTGTGTCTAACTCTATTTTAGAATTTTTCAGAACAAATGAAACAAGTAGACATGAGGATTTCACAAGTTCCTTCCCAATCTGCATGTTGCTTGCCCATCTAGTTTTTTTATTTTTATGAAGAGCGTAGTTTTACTTTATATTTTAGAGCTTCAGTCAGATATGTAATAAAGTTCAGCAAAATTCTGATTTCAGCTTTTAAAAACCCAAACAAACATCTTTATTGGTTCTGCTTCTAATCTCACATCTAATTATAAAAACTCAGAGGCAAAATTGGGGAGAAAAAGGTTTTGTAGTCAAGATGGAAAGAAACTTTATCAGTTTGGGGCTGGGGGGGTCTGGTTGTGGGTTATGATTGAGGTGTGATCATACATTCACTTCATATCACTCAAACATAAGTTTGGAAGTTCTGAGGAAGACCTACACAGTGTATCCTCCCAAGAATTTAGTCATATATAACCTTTGTCCTCATTATTGTCTCTGACTGGGAGGTCCCCATACTGAGTACGTCTGAACAAACCACTAAGGAGGATGTGGAGAACCCATAACCAGCATGCTGATAGAATCCCAAATGCTGCTGTGGCTTCTGCTGCATTGGAGTTCTCTAGTGGAATACATGCTGCCGAGCTGGCTCCTCCTATTTTGGCTGCCTAACAAAACACACAGTATATTGGGCTTGATTATTATTCTGAGGTCCTATGAAGTTAAGTGATACACAAAAAAGAAGTTAACATGTTCCACCGTATTCTTTTTTCCAATACACATTATGAGTTTACCCTAAATTCCCTGAATCCTTCAACAGCATAATTTGGCAGAGGAGTAAATCTGCTGGGATTGAAAGAAGGACTTCTAGATAGCCAGCACATCATTCAATTTGACTTGGACACAGATAAACACCAAAACCATAGGATCAGACTGAGCTTGAAGATTCAAACTTCTCCGTTAATCACATATTTTTGCTGTTTACTTGAATGTCCAAATCATTTGAATGGGCATCAGTAATGGGCATCAAGAATGGTCCGTCAGAAATGCCATGACACTGCTGTAATTTGAGTAACAGATAAACAGAAGGTAGTTAGCACTCTCTGTCAGCTATTCAGGGGTACTGTAACCTAGAATTCTGTCTTTCCTTGCATCCTTTCTTAATAAAAGAAACCCACACAAGTGGAACTGCTGAGGGAATCACAGCCCTGAGAGTGTGGACGGACTCTATCTTTTCACACTGCTGTTCAGCCTCATGTTAACTGGGTGCTCATAAGCACCATGTCCCCCATTTAAGATACATTATCAGTACAGGGTTCCAGGAAATTCCCTGTCCAGTTCTGCTTTGGCTTTGGATCCCCCCACCTTCCTAGATGTAATGCCATGAAATTTAGAGACACAAGCTGAGGAAAAGAGATAGAAAAGGAAGCAATGCATAAAAATATTAGAAAAAAATTGGTATGTGCATTTCTACTGCATTTAAACAGTCATGAAGAAATGGGACAGCCAAAGGTTCTGTTTCATGAGAGAAGCAGGCAAGGCTGGATAGAAGAGATATATTGCAATATGTTTTATAAACACTGTTAGTAGAAATACAGAAAGCTTTTTGGAAGCAAAGCATGCATTACACTTATACATTTCTTGCTAATCAGTTAGTTACCATCAGTGTGAGGAACTGAGTTCTGTGTTCCCTCGCACACTGACAATGTTTTTATGCCTCACGCTACCATAGCTCTTAAATGCATCAAGTGGGTATCAGGTCTTTTTCTCTGTAGAGCTGAGCAGAAATGCAACACAAGCCAGTCTATAACTGGGAAAGCTAATGTTGAACTATGAGTACAAATTCTGACCGTATAACTCAAGACATAAGGCTTCCCTGAAATCTTGTTTGAACAGCTCCACTCTTGCGAATGGCTCTCTCCAGACTCTTAAAAATTGTTATCAATTAGTGAAAAAATTGGAGATGGGAGGAAGGAAGTTTTGGAACAATAAAGTGAGTACATCACCCTAAATACAAGGAGGTTTCAGCTGTTTTTTGTATCACCACCTAAGCAATGTTCTAGTTTTTATTAAAGGCTCAACAAAAGAAGGAAATGGGCAGAAGGTGTTTTAATAGCTGTTTTCAAATCTTGAAGACAACCTTAAAAAGCAAAACAACCTAGGAATTTCTGAAGTAAAGTGCCATTGATAGGTACTAAGGTAATAAGGATCACACAAATTTACTCCTATTCTGAAAAACACATGGGATAAGTTTCAGTTCACCTATTTTGATGCCAATGATAAATCTGAGGAAAATTAAGAAGAAAAATGAAGAGGATCCTAATATTCCCTGTCCAGTATGATGCAACTCTGAATGCGGTCAGATTTGGATTTATATTTTATGCCATAAGGTCCTTCAAATTATCTTGATCAGAGCAGCCACGGGTATTTCCACCTAACTCTCATTTTCAATCAGACTTCAAAAGGTGAGCTTAACTTTTTTCAAGGAAGGGAGAGCATTCTTGTTCTGCTGATTTTATAAGTTAGCAAGTACTAGATATAGATAAAAAAATATATATATTCCTGAGGATTGAACCACTAACTTACAGAGCCGTCATAGATCTCCTTCTTAGAATTTTCTGTTTGGTGGAAAAATCTAAGCCAAATTTTGCACTCAGTACCTCTTTGGATAGTTCAGCCTCCCTCCTGGAGGTGACAGGATCCTACCATTGATTGTACCATGAATCTTGCTGCCCAATTTAAGAACTCTGGCTCACCTCACAGGATGAGGTCAGCCCTACTACACACTAAGGGGGTTCATCCAGACAGTCATAGCCTGCATTTTGAATCTGGACCAGATCAGCAGCTGCATACTGAAGTAACTAGACACTCCTCGGTTACTCTGGACTAATTTCATGCACAGCCTTCTATTTTTGTTTTTAATATGCTTTTTGTTCACGCTGGACTCCCCTTTGGGCATTGGAATCCCATCAAAAGCAATGAATGACCATATGTTTGGAGGCTCTAGGAAAAAATCCTCAGCCTCAAAAAAGATTCTCAAATCTTTGCGATTTTCTTTAAGTAAGTAAAGTGCTATGTTTTAGTCTGGCATACATAAAGGCATATGGCATATTTCAGTGTAACATTAAGGAAGGAAAGAGAAACTATCATGAAGATCTTTGCAACTAGCCGAAAAGACTATTTGAGAAAGGAGACATCACTGAGCAAGTTAAATGTGTGTAAAGGCAAGGGCACGCTAGGATTTGCATTTATGAGAAAGCATGTCGTTGAAACAAAATGTTCAGGTTTGCTCAAATTCTTATAAAGACACCACAAATAATGAAATTTAGGAGTACATGGGACTTAAAAAGCAGATCCATTCTGTCTCTCTGCATTAAATATAGCTGGATTTAGTTTTCCATAACAGTCTCTGGTTATGGACTATTAAGCTTTTGATTTCCATAACCTTCATATATAACTTTTCCCATTGATGAACTACCACTAGTTAGAAGGGTTTTAAAAGACCTGATGGAAATATTCCCTGTTTTAAATTATGACTACCTTTCTTTCTTTTTTTTTTTTTTTTCCCTGAAAACGTATGTTTGGTATTTTTAGGCTATTCTGAGCCCTTTCACACTTCATGTCCTTGTTAGTCTATTTTCAAAATATAAAGAAAAAATAAAATCTGATTTTTTCTTTTATTGTCACTATATCCATTATTTGCACAAGCTCACTTTTTTCTGATGCTTAATGCAAGTTGTCTTTGGTTTTTTACTTAAACACCGTCATCCATTTTCTTTATTCTTTATTACTTACTAATGGAGAAGCGTATCTAAGCTGTCAAAACTATTACAAATAAATTTTCGCAGTCATACTTTCAGATTGCATGTGCAACATTAGACAACTACTTTAAAATAATTCTATGTATTTCTTGCAAAAAATAGGTCATAGTGGAGACCGGTTGTGCATTATTTTCACCTGCTATTTACTTATGAAGTGGTAAGGTGAATGTACATAACATTTTTGTCTAGAATGTGCCTGACATTTTCAAAAAAATCCCATGTAAGAAGGAGAAAGAAGGCTATTTCTATACATTTGCCTCTACTATGAGCTTCTGCACTTTGCACTAAGAGGAGATGATGAAACTGAGCACCGCCTCACATGAAACTCCTCTTGCATTTCACCCATGCAATATTAACTCTGAGAAGTCTTCTTGACTGTGTTGGCTTGGATATTATCATCTGTAATTCCTTTCAGGTATGCCTGTTATGACAAATCTGTAACTCTAAGACAGACATCATATGTAGAAGATGTCTGTATATCCACTTTCCTCTTTCCCTTAGTAAATATGGAGAAACGAAGCTTTCAGCATTTTCCTCCCCATAGAGCTTTGTCTCTATCATTTTCCATACGATTTCCTTGTACATGCACATAGACTCAAAGCAATTTAGGACTCAGCCTGTAATAAAACCGGTGTTTTTCTATAGTGGACCATAAGTCAATACGGTCAGACACAGAGTAGCCAGTTTTCTTTACCTGAAAAGTTAATTTATATTTCTTTTTCCGCTGGAGAAAACAGTTCTGTATTATTTCTGTTGGTTTGGCTTTTTGGTTTTGGTTTGTTTGTGGGGTTTTTTTCCACTTTGAAACATGTGAGTTCAGAGCAAATGTTTTAATATTCAGACAAATGAAAGAGGTAGAATTTATTCTAGAGATAGGCTTCTGTAGTGGTTTAACCCGGGCTGAGTGCCAGGGGCCCACTACAGCCACCTTCTCACTCCCCCTTGCCCAGCTATAGAGGAGAGAGAGAATATAACGAGAGGTTTCGTTATTCATGATAACGACTACAGCAGATTCTTTCTTAATCACCGTCACAGGCAAAACAAGACTCTATGTGGGAATAATAATCAAATTTATTGCTAACAAGATCAGAGCTAAGAGTGAGAGACTAAAAGACACCTTTTACCCCCCACCCCCCTCCTTCTTACATCCAACCTATTCTCCTGCAGCAGTCAAGGGAAAAAGGCGAGGTGGGGGGGAGGTGTTGCTGTGGTCAGCTGCTGTTCTCAGCCGCTGCTTGGGGAGAGGAGTCCTTCCAGCCACATTCCATGGGGTCCATCCCTCACAGGATACAGTCCCTCTCACAAACTGCTCCGGTGAGAGTCCATCCCATGGGCAGCAGCC
>VXBA01001882.1:610008-649594 GCA_013399895.1 Serilophus lunatus
AATATGTTATCACAGAGGCGTTCTGCCAACTACTGATTGGCCTGGCCTTGGCCAGCAGCGGGCCCAGCCTGGGCATGGGGGAAACTTCCAGCAGCTTCTCGAAGGAGCCTCTCCCTCAGCCCCCCCCACTGTCACCAAAACCTGGCCACAGAAAAACCAATACAGCTTCATTCTTTGTTACTAGTTAGTTATAACCTCTGACATAAAAATGTCCTTATAAAAGTGAGATCTAGATAAATGGTTAAACTATACAATTAATCCAGTATAGTGTAATAAAATCTGTTATCTTCCATGCAGAATAGGGAAAAAAACCAAACCACCCTACAGAAAAAGGAGCCTTTGTCAATACAAAGAAACATGTGGCTATTAACATGGGGGGACTCCCTCTCTCCCTTTGCTCTTGAGCACTGTTTCCTCAATTTCTATTCATAGATCAATCATTGGACTGTTTTAACAAAGTATATGTTTTTATCAACAAAACCATTAAATATTGTCATTCCTATTACAGCATATTGGAAATTAATGCTGTCTTTGACCATTTTACAACTTTCAGTCTGTTCTCCAAACTTTTTTGGAGTTTCATGTGGACCTTTCTTCCAGCAGGTCTCAGAGTTTATCAGGATGTTTCCAGAGTGGCTGCACCTAAATAATGCAGGCAACTTCCAGCAACAAGTCATACGTGTTCATGAACTGAAGTCTGGAAAGGCACCTAATTTCAAGATCTTTACATGATGTTTTCCTCAAACTAGAATCTGACCTTTGTCTCTTAGAATTGAGTCTCTCTGGAGATATTGTCAGTTATCCAATGACTTTGAGAAAAGCGGTTCATCTGCAGATTCTGCACCAGCTACTTGCATGGGAGAAGGACATTATTAAAATTCTCCCTGGGGAATTTCTGAATTTGGAGCAGTGAAAAATATCTGGAGGGTTCAGAGGGAAAAGGTATGCTTCTGATGAGAAACATGATCAGAGAACCTTTGTGAGAGTACCAGTGAGAATACTGCAGATGGAGATGAAAAGTTTATAACATTCTTGCTGATGATTTTTGAAAGCAAAAGATAAGACGTCTATACTGCATACTGCAAGTGTGAGGGGGAACTAAACTCTGGAAATGTTCATTATTTTCCTTGTCCCTAAAAAGGACTGAAGGTAACTTGTGCAGATGTAGTTTGTATACTGTAGGCACCTGCAGACAGTTGTAACCAGTGTCAATGAATACATTTGAAGATTTTAACAGCAGTGACAGAATGTACTTTTATTTGCCAATCATCATTTAAATTAATTATAAATAAAGGCATTACAACATAAAATATTATAATCATATGTTCTAATAGGATGATGCAGGGAGGATGACCAAAAGGATGGATGACACCTTGACCAAAAAACGCTGATTGTGGATACAGAGCACAGGCTAATAGTTTAAACAGAATACCACGGAGCTCATCATTATCTGTTCTCTTCTGAAGGCAGCACTTTTCCAGATGTTAATCTCAAGAATTCTCCACAAACCAGAGAAGAATGTTATGAAATAAACTGGTGGCAAAAATCGGAAAATAGGCTGCTCTACTTCTCACTTTATAGCGTTTAGAGTGTTTTTAGGAGTGGAAAGGAGCTTCAATATGCCCACTGAAGAACCATTTTGCTGAATAGTCTTTGTGTGTCTGTGGTACATGGGTATTGCCTTCCACACACATGGATCAGGATAAATTTTACTGTAAAATAAATAGGATGCTGCAGCCATCTGAAGAGAAGTGCACTTTTGAATGCATGTCAGCTTCAGAACACGTGAGTCACAGTAAGTGAGGAACAATTATCACAGTCCAACTCAAGTCTATTAATAAACTGTCATATTCTTCAAACCAAACAGGTTGTAAGCAATCTGTATTTAGTGGTGCCAATTTCCTTTGGCAAGCCAAGTGTATGAATTGTCCAGGGAATGTCATAAACACAACAAATTCCTTACTAGGACTGTCGTAACACTTTACAAGCACAGACAACTCAGTTCCAGGAAAAATGCCAGGCATTCTTGAGTTTTCTAATATAGCTGATGCCTACAAATTCAACATATAACTGAGGATAAGGACAAATACTGAGTGAGAATACATGTTTCTTTTTGTCACACACCACAAGATAATCTAGGAGAGTAGGTCATGTGGAAAAGCAACATGCATTGCTAAACTATGTCTGAAAGGAACAGTATAACGACAAAGTGGAAATCTGGGCACAATAAGGGATTGAACACATATATACGATGAGTTTGATCACAAATGCTGAAGTCCAGCCCTGCAGTGCCTGTGATTCAGAGAGATGTAAAAACTGTGCAAGTACAAATGAAATATAAGACTCAAGCAGAGCACCACACTGAAGCATGAGGCATAACTGCTTAGCCAGCAGGACTGTAACAGGTATGTGAGGTGGAATAACACAGGGCAGTGCTGGCATCTGGCCAACAACTCAACCCAGAGGTGACTCTGAAGCAGCAGAGGGCATGCAGATAAATAGCCTGACAGAGTTGTGTGAAGTATCAGTCACACAGCTTGCCAGCTGCACAACACTTTAAAATAAGAGCCGGGCACTACAATGAGTCCTGGAGAAAATGTCACCCTGTAACACATAAAAGTGCTACTAGAACACATCTAGTAATAAATATGAAAACAAAAAATTGATTGCCATAATGAAAAAAACATTTTGGTCATAGGACACTACAACATGGGGTAATTCAAGTTATCCCACAGAATACATTAAACACCTGCAACCTTACCTTTCTCTAATGAGAAAAATATTCAAACAAGCAAATGTAAAAATATAGTCACTGTCCAAAGAACTGGCAGATTCTGCTTTATACTTCATTTAGATGAAGACTCAGATAAAACCAATTTTGAAACAAGAAAAATATTTGAAAGAGAAGAAATTTAGGAGACATTTTCACCAAACATCCATACATGTCAATAACACAACTTCTCAATAGACTAGAAAGTAAGTCTTGTTAAATTTGCAACTTTGAGAATAAAACTGGAGGGATATTTAAATTGGAGAAGATTGCATGATTTTGAGAAAAAAAGAACATCATCCTTGAAGTCTAATGTGCTGACTGAAGATATGGAAGTGTTCCCCATCTCAACATGTCATTCTATAATTACTCAATTACACTTGCTTTTACCCTTTATCAAAGATGGACACCCACTCCTGTTTGTGATTTATTTAGGAACAGCACTTGGACACTACTTGCATTCACAAAATATCTGGCTAGCCTTGAAGTCTCTTCCATTTCCTCTGTACCTCATTTCTTATGAGACCTGAGGATTCAGAGGTTTACTTTTTTTTCCTATAAACTTATTGAATGTGAGTGGAGTTCTTCACATCTGCTTAGGACCTCCTTTCCCAAATACACGGGGAACCTGATCTGTGCTCAGTTCATTCAGGACAGTGGTAAAAACATTTTGTTTTTGTTTTTCCTTCCTTCTCTAAGAAGAGAACATTTGGGGTGGAGGCTGGCCTAGCTCAGGAAGATATGCTCAGCTTTTAAATTCCTCTTTAAGGGGAGTGAGAGCTGAGAGGAATGAGATAATTTCCTTTTTCCCTTGAGTTCTCTCAAGGACAATGCATATTTTTTCCAAGGGAAGTGTCAGCTAGAGATGTATAAATTAGAAAACTGTTTTATAAGTAGAATGAAAGAATACTAAACACATCATTATTTTTTACAATCCCTAAAGTGTTAAAATTCACAATATTACCTTCATATGCTGCATGGGTCTGGATGAGGTATGTCACTGTTTCACAGTCTTTCAGGATATCATCAAGACAGAAATAATTTTAAGTATTTAGTTGAAGACATTTGAAAGTTAAGGAGATCTGACTACAGAGGAAGACAATATATAAGGCTAAATCAGAGGCTAAAATGGTTAGAAGACCCAAAGATAATATGGCAACTTTGCTTTTCTAGAGAAAACTTTTCGTCTTGGCACTACACTGAGCAAGAGAGGAGTTTTCTTGGAATGATTTCAGTTTTATAGATTCCTAGGAAGTCTCACTTATGCCTTACTACATTTTGCTGCCATGGTCTATACTTTGAATTAATCAGGTCTAACACAGACTTACAGTGAAATGTATCTTTAAGAAATTTAACACCGCTATCCTCTCTAAAAACCTATCAAAATAAGGATCTAATTTAGTTATTATTATGGCCTGGAGTGTGAATGAAAGAACAAATATCATGCAGCAGATGTTATCCAGCTTCCATATATAGTATAAAAAGCCATCTAGAATAAAACAGATCTCTTCAGATGTAGTGCATTAACTCAGCAGCAGAACAAGCTCTCCTACAGTCATTTTATAAGTATTGTTACAACATAGCAACAACTCTTATGGAAAAGAAATTTTATGGACACACTCCACACTTAGTTCAATTAAGTTGACATCCTGGAAATCATTATAAACTCTGAAACATCATATTTTCACCCTCTTCGTCATTTAGACATCATATTTTATCCAGTCACTACATAGCTGTGTCACAGTACAGAGCTGCTTGCATTCTGAAGAAAGGCCTGCAGTCATATCTTGTCTTAGCTGGGACAAGTCTGCCAAATAAAAGAGAAAGAATGCTGATTTGGTGGGAAAAGTGTCTTATTTTTTTCCCATTTTCTGCCTTACATGTTAGTTTGACGCTAGAAGCAAAGGTTAAAATGCTTGTAATTCAAAGGGCTCTACAAGTCAAATCAGAATTTTCTTTGCTTTACTCTTCATTCATTTCTGGCTGTGCAAGGCACCATAGGACTTGATGAGTTTACTATTTGGGTCTACTGGGAACTGGAAATATTCAGAGTAGGATGTTAACAAATAGTTCCCCATTGTTTTAAGCTCCTTTTTTTTTTTTTTTTTTTGAATGTACTATGTTGACTGTTCACCTTGTACTAGAAACTAAATCCTTTTAACAGAGATGGCAAGAATCGCCCATTTTCTCACAAAGATTCTCTTTTTTTTTTTTTTTTTTTTTTTTTTTTTTTTTTTTCTTCCCCGCACAAAAGGTGCAAAGTGCACCTCTTGCAGGAATCAGCAGGAGACAGTGTCAGGCAATCCAGTGGAGATAGATGTCCATCAGTTCAAAGACCTCAAATCATTTTAGTGCATTTATTATAATGCACTAACTTCTAACTGTTCTTTTACATTTTCTTGTGCGAATCGGCACTAATCCACAAGAAAAATTAAACTCACCATAGAAGAGAGCTCAGATGTTAATCTTTGTAAAAAGGTCAGATTCTGAAATATTTGCTGTTCTTATGTGAGAAATCAGAGGAAATTGCAGTGCTCAGAGCAATTAATAGCTTACAGGCATTCTGTGAGCACAGTCTGGAATCAGAATATTGGTCCATGAGAGACTGAAGGATTTGGGTTTCTTCTATAGTTTGGCACTGGTCAGTCAAATCTATACAAGAAGTTTCAAACTTTTGGAATGACCAGTTCTTAGTTTGAACATACTAGCTCAGCCACAAGTCTACTGTCAAAAATTGGCATACATCCACTGATAACACACATGATATTCAGCTGAAGAACTGGCAAACTTGCCAGAAATATGTGGGTCTTATCTGGACTGACCCTTAGCCAGCAAGCCCCCACCCAGCACTCAATAATTTTTGCTCTCACAATGTCACATATTCCATTGCATCAGCACATCCTGCAAACACAGAACCAAGGATACTGGGAGTACTGAAGCTAGTACTGAGATTTTCTCAAAAAGGGAAAAGAATTGTTGTATAAGTCAATATTTTCTTGTAGAGGAAGACTCAGCTTAAGAACCCACAATCATCGTTTTCCACATGAACACCATTAAAGTGAATATAAAATCTGCAAAATAATCTTCTTTATTCAAAATCAGAAGATAGAATGAAAAAGAGCAGGAATTTATGAAGCATTGATAAATAGATATATGTGTCTCAGCTAATATTAATCACATCTTTTTTTTTTCTTACCAATTATCAGCTTTTTAGTTATTTTTACTTTATTAGGACTTTTTTCCATTGTATGGAAAATACGGGTGATAGGTCACCACAGAAACTTCCAGGACAATATGTGGAACACCAAGTTCAGTCATGTGACCTTTCTGAAACAGCTGAGCTAGAGTTATTTTAAATTCTGAAAAGTCATGTGGAGAATGATGTAGATCTGATTATTATTTTTTTTTTCTTTTTAATTGAAGCAAGAATAAAAACAGCAGGGTTCATGGACCCAGCAATAACTGGAATTTGAAGTAAATATGGATGATTACAGGCACCAGGACTATAAGTTTATCTTTCATATAACATAATATTTAAATCACTATGAAGCCATGCAGTGCATACAGAAAAGGCTTCACAATGGTTACATAACAAGAATAATATTAAGGAATTGCTCATCTGTTTTTATTATATGATTTGAACTGTGCTCAAAAAGACTCAAGTAACTTGTAATTTTTTTCCAGTAGCAAGTAATGCTATTGCCCAAACATTGAATTTCAAGTGTGTTTGTGAAGTGCCCCAGATTAATTTACTGAGCATTAACTTGGAGAGTGCTAATTAGCGGTTAGTATGCTACATGACAGGGCTGCCTTTCAGACAGACCTCGGTAATTTAGAAGAATGGGCCAAGGTGTACCTGATGAAGCTCAAGGACAAATGTGAGCTCCTGCATCTGGAACAGAATGACTTCATGCAATGTTATGGGCTGGGAGCTGACTAAAAAGATGTCTTTGCAGAAAGGGACCTGAATAGCAGACAGTAAGTCGAATAAAAACAGCAATATGCCCATAGGCAAGGCCAGTCGTGCGCTGAGCTGTCTTAAGAATGCAGCAGAGGTCAAAGGAAACCCTCAACTGAGGGCACATCCAAATAGAATTTTCTAGGTTTTGAACCACTCAGAAAAGATATTACCATGAGTCACTGAGAAAGATCAGAAGGCTGAAGAACATGGGGAAGATGTTCCTGAGTTTGCTTAGCCTGGGTAAGCAGAGGATCTAACAGTAGTCTCCCATTAAGAAAAAGGGAAGTTGACAGATCCAAACTTTCCTGAGAAAAGAGGGAACAGGTACGTGTTCCAGAAAAGGAAATTCCAAACAGAAAAATGGAACATACACTGGAATACAGAAGCTATGGATCTCCCTCACTGAAGATAATCAAGAATTGTCTGGGCACAATCCTGTGCCATGTGCTCTAGGATGACCCTGCTTGAGTATGCAATTGGATCAGATGACCCGCTGTGGTCCATTCTAGACTTACTCATTCCGTGACTCTGTGATTCTGTGTGAAACATTTCTTCACTGAGTGTTCAAGCACTGGAATAGGTTACCTGGAGAGGCTGTGACATTTTGTCTTTTGACAAGTGCCTTAGTAAATCACACATCAGATGGACCTGGAAGAAGTGATTCATGCGGAATTCAGAACTGTCTGTGTATACTGGCAGTAAAGTGTAACAGTAAGAGGTTCTTTGTATCCTAGATTGGACACAGAGGACTTTTCAATCCTGTTGCCTCTCTGAATGTCTTACAAAATATTGTGACACAGTCACAAATCTGAAACTGTTGAAGCTTGAGTGTGATGTAAAACTCGAAAAAAAAAGAAAAAGAAAAAAAGTCCAGATCAGTATATGCCCCCTTTTAAGAATCATACATCTTGAGCCAAAGGGAAATATATCAATCTCAACATCAGCTTTACTATGGCACTGAGATACTATTGACAAAGCAAATGTGACAATCATTAAAGTGATGTTAGCAGCCAGCTCCTTACTCCATCCAGTAGGCTCCACGCTTACCATATAATCATGGTAAATGCTTATAGAAATTACATTCAGAGACCAAGTTACTTGTTTTCCATCATTCTCTCTCCATGATGAAAGCACACTTTCCAGTGTTGCTGGCAGCAGGTTCTCCAGGTTTTCTTGTTTTCCCTGTAGTACTGCTGCCATTCTTTCTGACACTTCACATATGTGACATCATCAGCCTTATTGACTCAAGGGTAGTCAGAGCTTGGAATTCCTCAGCTTTCTACTGAGGAATACTACTTTCTGGTGTAAGTGAAACTTTCTTGGGCACACTAACTTTAAGATTTTTATCACAGGATCTGATGGAGTGTTTGGATCTTACCATGCTGCTACCCTCTGTTCATTTATCTTGCATTTAAGATAAGATGACTTAGTCAGTTAAGGGGATGGAGGTCCTTTTATACTTCAAATACCTCTGCTGGAGGACTCAAGGTACACTGACATGAAGGTCAGGTGATAACCTGAGATATATCATTCAACAGCAAGGATGGCCCATATTTTCCTAATCTCCCCTTCTTCAGGCACACAGGCAAGTGGTCTTTTAGTGAAATTATTTTTGTATTAAAATGTACAGATTCCATAAGAAAGAGGCACTGTAGTGTATCATGTCACACTTGAAGCCTTAGTAATTCATAGACCAGCTTCATAAATTAAAGGTAAAACTAGTCTAAATTTCTCTTACAAAATAATAGAACTATTCTGGTTGAAAGGGACCTCCTGAAGTCTCTAGTACAACCTTCAGCTCTAAGAAGAAATAAGTTCAAAGTTAAAGTTTCTCAGGGCTTTGCACTGCTAAATTATGAGGCCTCTTCCAAGCCCATCTTACATTCTTGTGAGTTTGAGATTTGGAAAGCTCACAGAAGGATTAACATACAACTGGCATATCACTTACAGCAGTCAAGCAGTGAGAATGTGCCTACGCTGTGCAAGGTAGATGACAATCCAAACTGTAAACGTCACATAGTACAACACAGCCTTGCATGGAGACAGTACCCGAGGTCCACAAGTATTTCAATCCCATGATTATGGCTGAGTGCCAGAGATAAGACTCTTAACAGACCTAAAAAGGTAGAATATCTGTCATTTAGCAAGCATATCTGCACATCAGTAATTACAGAAGTCTAGATGTGGGGTTTTTGTTTTAAGGGTACAAGGGAAACTGCTTTTCCCACTAAAATATTGCCAATGTGTAACAGTGTAATCGGGAGTTGCATTGTAAGAAATTCAGTAACCCATCAAAAGAGCTGATTGTAAAAGGCATTGTACTGAAGATTTTTCAAGCTTCCATTATTTGGAAGCACACTGAAGGATTTGTATTGAAAGTTTCTAAATGTAGATAAATCTATTCTTTCTAAAACTTCCTCCTCTTTCATCAATGTCATTTTTCTAAATTTTATCAGGAAAAAAGGGAAAACGTTCATTATAGTGAAATGTGGAAAGGATTAATAGATTCCAATATGAACAGTTTGTATGTGCAAAGACCTAGAAAGAAAGTTAAAGAGCAAATTTACAAGATGTGAATTGTGAATAAGCTATTCCTCTTTTTTTGACTGGCAATAGTTCAGTACTTTCAGAAGAAATTGCAACTGAAAACCTAAATTAATCCGGAACAGGGCAATCTATATTATTNCCAGAATAAAAATTTGGACCTGGAATTCAGAATCCCCAATACATGACTTCTGAATAGATCATTTGAAACAGCCTTTTAGAGCTCTTATAGCTACAGAATGCTTTAGTGTACACTCTATATTATCAGCACCACCTAGAGTGCACCTCCAGAAATAACCTCAACAACAAAGCACACTTTTTACAAAGTATGATTACCTTCCAAAGAAACATTTTCCAGACTTTCTTTCAACGGCTTCTGTATAAAATGAAGGCAACAGAGAAGAAAGGAGAGACCGTATTTTTATTATTGCACCTAGAAGAGGTGGAGAAAAGATATCAACTGAACCCTGCCTTGCAGTGTTATTACTTCTGGCTTAATCATCAACAGAAATTTTCTCAATCAAAACATAGTTAATGAAGATGAGGAGGAGGATGACAATGTCCAAAGCAAAACAGAATCTCTGTCTCCAGAGAAATACAAACAGGTTGCTGTGGGTTTTTTCAGTAACCTACAGTGTTTGAAGGTAGAACTGAATAAATCAAATGGATGAAATGTTATAGGCATTGCACATTTATGAAATAATTAGTTCTATCTTTATTTATATGCATTGTCTTTATAGCCTGCTTGATTCATATCTAATTATTTAAAGCAATTCCTGTATGTAGTCATAACTACAACAGATTATGTTAGGAAACTTGTATTATGGGAGGCACATTGATTCTGAATTGCTTTCCATCTAGTAAAAATTATGTAAAGGATTTATTTACACTAATTTTCTTTCAGTATAGCTGATAGTTTGCCATTACCTTATTCCAGTTTGATATTGTAAAAATTAAATACAAAATTAATAGTTTTATACTAGTAAATGCCTGGAAAAACTCAGTATTGAATTGGGCCTTTAATCTGGAGATGATATTTATTTCCATGATTTGCATCTATATCGGTTAATGTTTAGTTTTGTTAGTTTTCAGAAATGCTCAAACAGGCTAAATTCTTATCTCCTCCTGAAATCCATAGGAACAATGTTCTTGCCTATAGTTCTGATAAGCAAACATCTGGCACTAATGTCACACTTCCAAAGCTGCTTATTTTCATTTTTCAAACAAATCAGTTGTTACTATGGTTTCATAAAGATCTTATGATGACCTACTTTAAAAACCAAACAAAGTAGGAATATAAGATTAACAAAACAGAATTTTCTTTCCTTGTAAATGTATATGCAAAAAAAAAAAAGCTGTTAACAAGCATTGATTGTTCAATTAGTGCAAGGAGACGAAAAACTGCATGGCTTCGTGTGCCTCTGACTGAGAATCCTATACTGACAAAGCACAACTTTGGATCTTAACTGCAGTTTGTGGTCTTTAAGTGTGAGAAGACACTCACTACTGAATGGGATGAGTACAGCGAAAAACTTGTCTTTCCTCGGAACTCAGCTCTCTCCAGCTCTAATGGCTCAGAACTAATTAGTGCATTGGTGATTTTTATTCTGCTCACTCTCATCTTCCCCACTCACTACCAGTTGCCTTCCTGTTACAACTGAGGTCCACATATTTCTGCTGTGGGGAAGTTTCTTTTCAATAGGATGGGATAAGTTTGCCTTTGGCCCTCTTCCTCATTTGTCTTCTCTCATAAAATTATACCTAACATCAGTCAAAATGACCTTCATGCTTATTTTACACTCAAATATTGTTTTCATGCTGACCCTTATATACTTATATATAACCTTATATGCTCAGCTATGCTTACATATTGTACAGCCAAAATTTTATGTATTAGTACTAGTTGCAATGTAGTACTAGTATTAATTGTAATGCAATTTCATGTGTATAGTTTTTATATAACAGAAATACTTGATAAAGTGAAAAAGTATAATACTAAAACAAAATATAGTCTTGCACACTGGTGAGATTTATTTTATATAAATCCTTATCTAAAGAGAAGGGGAAAAAAATAAAGTATTTTTTATCTTTTAGTCCTGACAGGAATTTTCTACACTATTACAGTAAATATATTTTCTCAATATGCTGCTGAGACCACATATCAAGTAGTACTTCCACCATACTGCATAAAAGATTTCTATAATACTATTGAACTTATGGGGAAACTAAGAAGAAATTATTTCATCGGTGGGTAGAATCTGACCTGTGTCCTTTCTTATATAAGAAAAGGTGTGATGTTTTCAGTCAAAACTGAAAACAGCTAATAAAATAATTTTAAAAGATGGAAAATACATTAATCAAGGAATGGCTGCACAAAAATATTCAAAAGGTGTTACAAATTTCAGTAAAGTGTCCATTACCATTACAAGAAAATAAATGTACTTGCCATAAAATGAAAATGCAGCAAACATTCTACATGCTAGTTAATAAATCAAAGCAAAAAATGTCTTGATGGTGTAAATCCAAATTCTACCATTTGGAAAAAAAGAGCACATCTATTTAGAGCTATGACCACAGAGAAAGATGAAAAACAATATGTAAATGCTTGAAAGACATTTAAAGTTTTTGTTTGATTGGTTTTTGTTTGGTTCTTTTTTTGGTTTAGGGCTTACACACTGACTCACAAGCTGAAAGTTTTATAATGAGCATAATTTTATCATTTCAAGACATTCTGCACATTTGTTTGAAGTATGTGAATCTGGAACACCTCTGAACAAGAAGAGTCATCGATCTGTATCTTGGTTTGGTCTTGGATGGATAACTTTAACTCTATGACATCATAACATAGATTTTTGTGTCCCAAGTCATGTTTGCATCTCCAGGTCATGTGACAAGTGAAAAAGGACCATTTGATTTGAAGCCTGACCAGAGAGGTTGAACAGGATTTTTAAATTTTCTTTAAGCACAGGCTGTTGTCCTTCTGAGTTATAGCAACCAGTCTGATAAGAAGTAAATCAGCCGGACATACAGGATTTTTAACACCTCAAGATGGGCACTGGAGCCAGTTCAGAAAGCAAGGAATCAGCCAGGAGATCCAGAGAACTGGAAAAGAAACTCCAAGCAGATGCAGAAAGGGAAGCCAGGACAGTCAAACTACTACTGTTGGGTAAATAGAATAAAAATTGCTCCTAATGCTTTTCCACTGATGAGTTGTTTAGCTCTGAAATTACATTTTAGTGCAGTGAACTTCCCACCTCTCACTATTCTATTTGAAGAAGACAATCCTGTAACATATGTATAAAATGTTTTCTGGTAGTGGCCCCTCACAAAATCACAAGGAATAGGCCGGGAGTGGCTATGTCACTGCATGTATTCAATTTTAAATGTTATAAATCTCTGACTTGGAAAATTTTTGAGAAATGAAAACCTACTGTTAGAATAAATGTTATAATGCTTACTTACATAGAGCACAGCATAGACTTACCTTTTTTTCTTTTCATGCATCTATACACATTTTTTTGCAGGAGGATTCAGTAGATAACTGGTTATATAGAAAAGCCACAGGTTTCACAGGTGATACTGTTTATTTTCCAAAGTATTGCACTTCATTTTTTACAGAAGAAAAAAGTAATTTAGAATGGCTTTTTCTGATTTATAAAAATGATATCATGGAGAGTGGAATGAAAATTATTAATATGAATACAGATGAATATTCTCAAAAGCTACTACTTCTAATCTACACTACGATGAATTCATTAGAAGCCAGAGGCTCTAATGATGAAAGAAAAAAAAAATTCTTGATCCATCTTTATTCTTGTCTCTCTTTTACCTTATTACTACGCACCTTACAAGAAATATCCAAGAGCACAATAATACTGCCACTGTCTTAATATTTTTCTTCTAACAGTATGATGCCTGTTATGAGAGTTTACGTTGTCTTCAACCAATGAATAGAAAAACAGCCTTTGATCATGAAAGTGCTTCTCTTCTTTCCATCATTGAAACCATAGTGCTTAAAAATGCTTTTAAACTGACATATGTTGATGTGCAAATAATATGCGAGTAGCAGTTTAATACACTTTATGTACCATCAGGATTTGGATTGCAGTTTCCAAAGCTTTTCAGTCTGGTAAAGAATACAAAGATTTTTTTGTGCCACATTAATACAAAATATTGCCCCTACTAAGACAGTACTAAGTTGGTCAAAAAAACCCAGAGCAATATTTTAATTTAAACTTTCATAAAGTTTAAATAATTTCTATATGTTATTACAAAAAGGAATTGGGACATTGAGTCAGAACCAGGGTCCATCTATTTCAGCATCCTGACTCTAAGCTTATCCAACAATTTCCATAAGGAATATGTAAGAAATCTTTTAAAAGGAATGTATAGGATAAAGAGGAATTTTGCAGATAAAGAGGAGTTTATAAATTAAGTAGTTTGATCTTCAAGCTTTTATGCCTTCAGGGTATTACTGAAGGCTGTTTTACACCAGGACACAAACTAAATTACACCCTCTACTCCTGCTGAACATATGTATGTATTTGGTAGTAAGGACTTATTTTAAAATGTTTCCTAATGTATATAATCAGTCCTCTTCTGACACTATTAATATCAGCTTCAAGATACTCAAGATACTTTTAGTAAAATTCTCTGAGATTCACTGCAAGCTATTTGAAAAACACTTTTATTTCATTCATTTCAAATCTGAATATATTTCGGTTTCATTAACTATGCAAGCACTCTTTTCATGAGACAGAATGAACATTAGGATCTGAAATACATTCCTTTAAAGATTTCTAAAATATCTCTCTTTACTCATGTCGCCAAATTTGTCAGTGAGTAATGTTTTTGAAAGGCTTTTTCCTCCTGTTACAGCAGGTCATAAGATTTTGGTAAAAAACATGTTGAAGAAAGAAAAAAAATACATTATTGACTTAACAGCTTCAATTTTCTTTTTCTTAAAAAAGCAAGAGGTGAATAAACTGTGAATCTGTTTGGACCCCACTGCACCAACAGAGTGAAAGTGTCTCTTGAATACTTGGAACCACAGATGCTGAAGCAACATGCATAAAGGGCACCATGTAGCCCCTTCCATAGGGACTATGTGAAATGGCCAGATAGGAGAGGATTAAATCTTACTGTATTCAGATTTGTACCTGTTATCTTTCCATATCTCTGAGGTGATTTCAGAAATTATCCAAATTATGTACTTCATAAATCAACAGCAGCTCTATTCAAGCCAGCCTAGTCCTACCCTCATCCTAGCTTTCTGTTCAGTCAAACCATATGTTGCCTTTATATTGCAGACCAGATGTCACCATTGTTTTTGCAATAGGCATGTTAGTAGAAAATGCTCAGAAAAAATAGATATGGATATCATAAGTTTTCCAGTGTGATCATTTTATTCTTTACACTTAAAATGCAAACAAACCGATGTATACTGACCGTTTCCTGAGAGAATTTTTTAACATCTAGAGTGGTGTCTTTGCATCCTCCAATAGGTTCTTTTACATAAAAGAAATTTTATTCAGAAAACAAAAACACCATGTTTGTTTATGTTAAGTTCAGTGACCTGGTTAAACATATTATCTGAGTTGAGAGGATTTTCAGTTTATATAACATGAACGTATAAACAGGAGGAGGAAGGAAATTTTGACACTTGCTGACATTCCTCCCATGTTGTCCAGGAGCCAGGAGAGTTAAGACCTTTATGTGAGGTGTTCCCATGCAGTCAAAGCCATCCCATCCCCCAGCAATTGTGCTGTCTGCACATTTGTGCTTCTGAGTCTGGAACAAATTCCAAGGACAAAGATTTATTTCCTTTGTATCAGGGTCATATCTGGCCTTCAACATCACACGCAGTTTATATCCTTTGCAGAACGTCAGTTTGCAATTTATTGGTGTGCAAAGTACAGGGCTCATTTCAAATACAGCCAAAATAGCTGATGCTCACAGTGATGTTTCACAGAAATAAGAACTTGTATTTGTTTTAAATAACCATTAAAACTTTTAACTTCTTTATTTTCAAAGTATTACTGCAGTTCCTCATTACCAGCTGTTTTCTGTGTCAGGACAAATCTCACCCTCAACAGAACTGATCATTCTCGGCTCACTTAACTCCCTTTGAGGGCACTACTCACACAATTTAATTTAAATATCTGCTTCAGGGGAACAATAACTGAAGCTGTTTGTTTCAGTAGCAAATATTTTTCTTCACTGAGTATGTCTCTGATAAGTAGTCTGCATGCAGATATTTATAGTTTAGATATTTAACACCAGTTAAGTGAATGAGTTCCTGAAGTACTGAAGCTCAAGTTCCTGTTATTAACTCCTGAACATAGGCTTTCAGCACAAAGACAGTCCAATAATGTTATTGATGGGAATGCACTGATTTTCTCTTTTGGGGGTGAGGTAGATCTTAAGGACTTTATTCTCTCAAAATCATTAGAGCTTAGATTTTTTTTCTCTAGTTTCTTTCTCTCGTGGAGTAAGTTTATTGAGTCTGGTAAGAGGACTGGGAAGATATGGTTTCTAGTCTAGTTCACAAAATCCAGAGCTCTGAATGGCACAGTCAAGGCTCAGGCAAAGATGTGAAAAATTTTCTGATTTAATTTGAATATTTTCTTTTCCTACTTTTTTGCTGGTTTATGTCATTTTCAGTGGTTTTTCTGATAGGTTTTAAACAAAGTATTCAGTAGGAGATTTTATTTCTTTGCCTTTAATTCTGGGAACTTTCCTAAACTAAATTTTTTGTTCCACATAGATAGTAATTGTTAAGAGATTTTATCTCTTGATCTGAGACACAGAAGCAGCATAATGTGTACAAAGAACTTTCCTTGATGTCTCAGTAGATGGTACTTGTACTCTCTGCAACTAATCCAACAAATTCTGCTCCGAAAAACAGTGATGTCAAGTTACAGCTGAGGGCATGAGTTCTCTTCACCTTTGAATTTGAGAGACTTTCAAGGCATCTCCAGTTTTTTCTCCATTTCTACCCTGTCTATAGGCCTTGGTGGCCTGCAGGGAAGAGGTTAAGCAGACCCAGAGCAGCTAGGAAATTTGTATCAAGCTGCTAGGGAACGGCTCCTTTGCAGCCATACTAGATGGCACTCCTTGAGTCTCCCCTTCAGCCCTGAGGTGCCCAGAAGCATAAAGGGCTTGGGACGTGGTGGGATGCAGCTCTGGAATACCCAAAGCAAGAAGAAATGCAGGTTACAGCCAGCCAGAGTTCTGCATGTACAGCACCTCACTGAAGGTGGTTGTGGCATGCACTGTGGCATGGTGAATGTGATCTCTGGGAAGAAGTGTTGACCTTGCTGGCAGTGGAGACATCTTTCACCTTCCAGGAGTACTGTCAGAGTTTCAGGCATTGACTGAGACTTTTGTGCTTATATTTTCTGTGCATTTATCCATGCCAAGGAAATAGTGACAGAAATGAGGGTTAAATTTTAAAAAGCTATAGTTTAAATATATAAAATGTAAAATACAAGCTACAACATTTAAACTTTTTCAGCTCCAGCACAAGACTAAGACAAGACTAAGTTTGGTCCGAGTCCTTGTCTTTTATACAGAAAGCCTGGGCTTGAAGAAGATGCCTTCAGCTCCCTGTGTAGTCATACACATAAGGTCATTCATGATGCACTTTTGCAGTAGTCCTGTCCCTGCTCTTCCACCCTGGGGACTGGCAAGAGAAGCAGATTGCACAAGAAGGGGAAGGAATAAAGGAAGGAGGCACAAAGTAAATTCCTGGGTTGAAAATGGTGCTACCATTAAAATGATACGCTGGAGTGAAGCCAAAGTCTGAAAGTCATCTGTTTAGATAAAGGCATTATTGGATCATAAATTAAAGATGAGCAGAGGTAGGAAAATTCATCCAAAAGGTACAAATTATGCCTCCCACTCTACTTTAACATTGTCTTTCAGATCTGGAAGAGAAGTTCATTTCTATATTATGTTTCCTGGCATCTTTCCTTGAGGTGAATGTACGAGTTCTCAGCAAAATCTGCTCTTCCCTACAAGAAGTGTAGCAAATAGCACCTTGCTGACAGAGCTTTACCAAGTTCTTCAGTAGAGCACTGAAAGGACAACAAGTGATCTGGAGCAAATTTGCATTTTTTCTGAACTATGGCAGATGGCAGCATCAGCCCAGTTTGCATGGGCTTGTTTTTCTTCTGCGCTTTCTACCTTTCCCAACATGGGTTTCAGAATATGTTTTGCATATGATTTGCTCTCTGTTGGGATTCATTTGAGTAAAAAAATCCCCATCATTTGAGGGATATTATTTTTACAAAACATGTTTGAAAAGTCTGTAATTACTTTGTTCCATTCACTGAGAAGTCCTTGGTTTAAAAACCAATGACCTAGATTTTGTCTTTTGTCAAAAGTATTTGCCACAGTCCTGTGAAGCAAGAGATAATCTACAAAGAGACAAGCAGTGATGAATCCTGTCCCGTGGATTCATAGTCAAAGTTAAATGCTCTCTTCAGGGGCCTTCAAAACCCATCCTGGTTTTGGCAGCTCTTGCCAACTCTCACCAGTCTCACAGGCAGAAGATGATAGTTATTTGTGTTGGTTTCCAATGGAGAAAGTTTACATTATGATTACTCACTTTCTATGAGATAAGAAGGCAAATTAATTGTGTATAATCAAGCCAGACTTATGCCCTAGTTCTTCAACTGGCTCTGCAAGCAAATACCTGCCCCTCCCTGCCAGCTGTAGGATTTTCCTGCAGAATAGTTCCCAAGCTGGACCTGTTGCACTGCTCTGCAGGTTTCCCACTTCCAGACACACTACTTTATGGCAAAAGACCACAGGGCAGAGGAACCAACAAAACACCAGTGTCAAGTCTTGTGCTCATGTGCTACCTTTGCATCATGAGCTTAACCACATACAAGTCTCCGCATTCTGTTTTTCCCGTTTCTCATGGAGGCTGGTTAAAGGACGTGGAGCTGTGTGGTTTGGTGTACAAAAGGTCATAACACACATTGAATTAGCAGCTACAAAACATGCAATGAATGGGACACCATGAGAAGCTGTAGCTTGATCATGTTTTCCTGCCCATCTGCCAGAGATGAAATCAAAATATGACTCATATTTTATTCCCTCGCTAATTAAAAGTCTGTATTTTTTCTCTTAATTGACTGAATGTTCTTTTTTTTTTTAAGTGCTCCTTTCCCTTTCAGAATTAACACTTTTACCAAGATTTTGTTCTTTTTAAATCCAATTTGGCATATGGGAGGGCTTATAGTTAGTACAATGGGAATCTAAAACATCTGCACATCTCTTCATGGATAGAAAATTCTGTGTTCCAGAGAGCTATTTTTAACACTTGTTTCTTATTCATCTATCAATCATATCTTCTCAACATTCCCCTTCTGCAGGTGCTGGGGAGTCAGGAAAGAGCACTATTGTAAAGCAAATGAAGTAAGTATCTGAACATGCATATCAGTTGTTGAATTTGGTATTTGTAGTATAAGCTATCTAGCTAATGCCGTATTACAATGTTTACAATTTGAATAAAATGCAAAGAAACACCATTCAAATCAAGTTTTTATTCAACCACAAAATAAAGAAAAAGTCACTTTGTATGCACCAATCTCTTTCTGTGTAAAAATCAAGCAAATTGTTTTACAAAAGCAGTAATACTATTCTGAATTTTTGTTCCCCTACCTATTTAATATCTCAACCAATGCATTTGGAAGCATTAAGTAAAAAATATTATCTCATAAGAACAATTTTCTACTATTTAAGCAGCTCATTTTGTAGTAAGACAGATTCAGAACCATCCATCCAATAGTTTTCTAACCCTTTTTCTCCAGTTAAATGATGGATAAATTTATTTCTGGTTTGAATTTGATTCAGAAGACCCTCCTATTCAGCAAACCATTGAAGTGTATTGTACTCAAAGCTTCCCAGAGTAGGAGCAGATTAAAGAGGTTCCTCTGAACTGAGCATTATAAGAAGGCATAGAGGAGGGGGAGAAGACTGCAAATCCAAGAGTTATATTTAAATCTCTGTGCGTTTATAAGCTGTCAGCCTGATCACAAATATGAATTATTTTATAGGAAAAAGTTTCCAAAAATTATAATTTTTCATGTAAAATGTCATCTTTCTGTCACAACCAAGGACTTCTTTTTAAAGGATTTTTTTTCAGTAAAAAAAAGCTATTTCAGTTATTTTTTTCAGTGAAGCATAGCATTTTATAAAGAAGGCTGATAAGTGCTTACAAAATAAATAATTTTGCTGCAAATATGATTTCCACCAAAATCATGGTAATTTTACTCCTATTAACAAAATTTTCTAATTAATAAACCCCGTTATTTCAGTCTTTAGATTTCAATCAAAGTCACATCTGTTGACTAAGTTTTGCACCATGTCTTCTAATGATCAAAATGTAAACATGGTGCAAGGCCCTAAAAAGATGGGGATGGTTATGAAAGATACTAGAAAGGAAAAAAAATGTCTCTGGAGCTCTGTGTTTCTAACTACATCATTTCCAAAGTGTGATCTAACTTTTTTAAAACCAAGTTTGGTATCTCTGTGGCATGCATTAAGTTAGAAGTACAAAGCTACTACAAATAAATCAGCAAATGAAATGCAGGAAACAAAATATTTGGTAACTCTTCATGCCTGTTGAGACTGAATCGAAGCCACCTATCATCTGTCTGATGACAAACCCCCGTTTTGTGAATAAAAACCCAGACTGACTGCATTCATACAATGGAGAATTCTCCACTCCAGGGTCTCTCCCCTTTTTCTTTCTCCCAACTTCAATAGGATTCCTTTCAAATGTTTCAGAATTCATTTGAATTCTTGCTTAAAACAGCAAAACCCACAAAGCTTCAAAAGAGATTTTATAGATTTGCCTGTTCTGGAAGCGCTTGGGAAAACATTCTAGTGAGCTCTTTTTTCCTGCAGTTGCTGCTCCAACAGGCACAAGAAGGCAACTTTTGAGTTTTCTGACATCCAAAAATCAGAGACATGTTAAGACACATCAGTTGTGATTTGGATTTTATGTGTATGTGAGTAAATTATATTCTGACAGGGCTGACTTCACCCCTGGAAGAGTAAATCTCTGCAAGACCTGTAATCATTACGGGCTAACCTGTCAAACCCTTCCACATCACTCCTTTCTGCTTGTATAGCTCTATCAGACTGTATCTCTGGCAAGACAGGGTAAAAAACAAACCCAAAAGGCCAGATATGCTCTGTTTAATAAACTGAGCACCTGAGATCAGGGAGAAGAGAGCCTCAGTTCCAGCAGCAGCCACAGCAGTTTGGTGTCTGTTCATTCAGAGCTCACTAGGCCAAAGTGGGTGAAGGTTTCGTCCTTTTCCACAACTCATGGAAAAAGATATCTCTGAACCATAATATAATCTGATACACTGATTTGGAGAACTTTAACCACACGCCATCCTCCAGTCAAGGAAGATTGTGAACTTAGAAGACCTCTGGATTATATTACTAGCACTGACAGCTAAGGTTCTTTACCCTCTGAAGAAACGTGCTTGTCTGCAAAGCCTGTAGATAATAAGACCTTTCTAGAAATTGTAACTGCTGTACAAAGAACTATTAAAGGTTTTTTTCTTATTTTCTTGACAAGTACCTCACAGTATTGAAATAGTTTTTGCAATAATTTTTCTATCTAGTTAAGATTCTGGATAAAAATGAGAATGACTAAACAAGCAACGTGACAACCAATAATAAAAGATTTGGTATCTAAGTATAGCAATGCATCTTGCCCTATATCTGAAGGGATGGGCCTGGATCTGTTCCAGAATCATACATTATCTTATATTAACCCACAAGGTGAAAACACAGTATGTATTCAGTCAGATTAAGTGTACAGGTTTAACATCACACAGATGCAGAAATTTCTGTTTCCCCTTATTCTAGCAGAATACACAGATCAACCATTGGGAAATGCTTTTCACAGGGCCAGATGGATTCATTTCTTTTTCATGCTGACCAGAAAACATCTGATCCAACTTTTCATTACTGCCTTTTTTTTTTTAAAAAAATGCATGCCATTTAAATGCATGTTTCTTTTTTTATTTTTTTGCACCAGGATCATCCATAAAGATGGTTTCAGTGACCAAGAACGCGTGGAGTTCAGACCTATCATTTACTGTAACACGGTGCAGTCTATCCTGGCTATTGTGAAAGCAATGGCTAAGTTAGGAATCAGTTATGAAAACCCTGCTAGAGTTGTGAGTATAATAACCTTTCCCTTGGAACAGGCATTGGAACACATTTTTTGTAATATAATAGTAAAGACTAGTAGAATAAAGAGGGTCCTGTATTTTCTTCATGACAGTGGAAACCAAGTACTTTTTGAGTTACTCATGATGAGATGTACTTATTTTTATTTTCTCAAGACTGATGCTCTAAGGTCTAACCTTTGCATGAACTGCCATTTTGATTATTACAAAAGAAATGTTCAACTTACAAAGACACTAGGAAAAAAACCCAAAACACTCACCAAAAAAACCCAAAAAACCCAAAAACAAACCAGAACGTTTTCTTAGCTGCTTAGTCACTTACTCATTGTATTGGGAAATGTAAAAAAATATTTCCCTTTTATGAACAAAACATGGGATTCAGTCATGTAAGCAAGGATCATGTAGACATGTTGGGAGCATTTCAGTTTGGCATTGCTCCTGGAGCAGGGACCTTCCTGAGGTATGGAGGCAGTACTGGCCCACTGCCACCACAGTGAAGTGGAGTTCCACTTTCCTGACACAGTCAGCAATCCTCTGCACAGACAAAGAGACAAAACCACAGCAAGGAATTATCCTGTCTTCTGTTAATCACACTGAATTTTCAGGAATAAAAATAAAAGAAAAACTTTTCTGCTCTGTGCAATGATTTAGTCTACTGCCTGTAATTCAGACCTTGCTAAGAATTTCTCAAAGGCCTGTCAGAATAGCAGTTGATTCCAGTTTTGGCACATTCTGCCTAATCCCTAGAGGTTTATCATGGAGGGAATAACATCTGCTTATCTGAGAGAGCTTTTCTTGTTCCAGAAGTCTACATTTCATTATGATGACGTGTGGTACTTTGACCTAAAAAATAATAAACAAAAGCTTCAGAGATTACTAAAGCTCGCATAGGCATTTTACAAAAATAGAAATTAAATGTTTTCTATGAATGCAAGTAATTCAAACAAACATAAAGCCCAAATGTAGCACACAGAAAATGGACCACTGTTAACATGCTGTAGTGCATAAAGGACCATCAACCAATCTGTTGGCCTAAGACAGCTGGACCTTACAGCACTTAGACACAGGTCCTGGCTAAGCCTCTGATATTAACTTCATGGTCCAGACTCTCTTTGTCACCTGTAATTGAGACGTTATTGTGCCCTAGTTTTAATCTCTTTTCTCTATCCTGCCAAATTTTCTGAGATATTTTTATATGATCTCTATGCTTTATATGATCTCTATGGTTTCATATTTTTTTTTTCTCAGGGATTTCACAGCTTGGGGAACTAGGAATTGAAAATTTTTGTTCAATATCTAAGTTAATTTCTTAGCATTATGTATAATCAAATGCAGAAAATGCAGCCTTTCTGAGTGTATCATTTATAGCACAGTCAGCTCACTCTTATTGTCATTGCAGAATAGGCCTCTAGAAACATGGTTGAATACAACTGCATAAAATATTTGCAGTGCCTGCCTTCTTTTCCTCCAGAATCACATAAAAGCAACATGCATATGAGTTTTAAAGAAAACGGGATATTTGGTCACTTTTATTTGAATCACCCCTAAAAGTTGCCCTTTCTTAAAAAAAACCCCAAACCAAGCAACCAACCAAACGAAAAGAAACAAAAACTAAAAACTTAACTTACATTTCTCATAAAAGTATAAGCCATTGATAAGCTTGAGTCATTTTGTTATAAGCTTTGATTACAGATGGACTTTCTCTTTTCTGTGTTATGGTACAGATTTAGCCACTTAAAGTCTTCTAGTCCAAGGCCTGGGATTATCTTGGTCCCAAAAAGCAATTTGTTTATCCGTGTTCCAGGTGTGCCACAAATACCTCTTACTGGTCCTGAAAGGGCCTCAGTATTTAATTTAAAGAACATCTGTTCTGGAGAGGGAGGTATTTTTTTCTTTCTAAAGCATCATTACAATCTATTTTTAATATAAAAATCACCTGAAGTCTGTGTAAATGCCAGAAGGAAACAAAACATTATATAAATCAGGTTTTTTATAAACTCAATCTGCCACTATCTTCCTTTATTATGTAAACACCCAAATCCACATTCGCTACCTTTTACATAATAATCAATGGACGTTTACTCTATACCTGGAGGCTATCAGCCCAAGGCTTATTACTGTAGGCCTCCCAAAAAGCAAATCCAACATAGTAGGTGGATAGCCATAATCATTACCTGATATGTTATATCTTGAGGGAGAAAATGTTCCCACTTTTGTCTTGAAGCTGAACCCTGGAGACAAATGCAGGGCACGCAAGCGAAAGCATGACCCAATTCTGCTGATCCCAGCAGTGCACAACAGGATGGGCGTGTAAATGAAGCTGCTGGTGTTTAGTGTAGAAGGGCAATTACACAGCTATCCTCCTTCCTCATTCCAATGAAGGCAATTTCCTATTTTTTTTTTCTCTCCTTTTTTTTTTTTTTTTTTCTGCAGACTAACTCAATTTCTCCAACATTTTCAGAAAACATGCAAGTTTTCATTTTTAATCTGTTTCTGAGTTCTGGAAATTTTCCATAAACTTCAATTTCTGTTGAGATATAAAGATATAACATATTCCCAAAACAGGTTTGTTAAAATTTGTTGTAAAGATGTTTCTATTTCTGCATAAAATATACTCCCCACCAAAACAGTGTCTGCCAGAATCCATTTATACTTTTGCAACTATTGACTGCAAGTCACTTCAGTTGTCTACTTATATGACTAGGAAGGAATTATAATTATCCCCTGCTGTGTCAGTGTATCAAATGACTCTATTTTAATCATGTTTGTTATTTACAGTACATTCTTAAGCTGTTAACTACTGAAAAGAAATAGTTTTAATGTAATAGATTGCTTGAAGTCTTTTGATTTGACTACAAAAGGAAGAAATTACAGAATAATATATTTTAAATATTTGGGATTTTATTCTTCTCCCCCACATAGAAAGACATATGGGAAATTCATTCACCAGTTATATTCACTTTGGCACAGCTCTCACAGTGGCCTATAGCTAGAAATTTTTTCTTCTAAATACTTTCAGAAATACATTTAGCTATAGATTTCTGCTTTGATATAACTAACTTTAAAGACCCTTTTTAATTTAATTTTTGATACCCTAGTACTATGGCTTCCAAGCTGGACATTTTGTGAATACTTATAACAAGGCGAAACTGAGCCCTTTTATGAACAAAGCAAAAAAATGAACAGATGAAAACTCTGTGTATCATGATTTAAATCTGACCTTGGCACTAGCAAAAGAGAAGTTAGCTTATAAAAGGATGTTTACATGGACAGGCAATGCAGCTACCTGGAAAAAATCAAGGAAAATGAGAAATTTTGGCCCTGCAAAATTGCCCTGTAAATCATTATAAATTAAGCATGTCTTTAAGGAGGTGGAGGGGCACGGTGCTCTTGCAACATATTTAATGAAATTTCTCATTAGGAAGATGAAAAGAAGCTGTGTAACATGGTAACAACTCTGGAGGATGGCAACATGTCTTCTGAACTGGTTGAGCTCATCAGACAACTGTGGTGTGACGGTGGGACCCAGGCCTGCTTCGCCAGGGCAGCAGAGTACCAGCTCAGTGACTCGGCAGCCTAGTAGGTGACACCAGCTGCTGAACAGCTGGCTATTGCTGCATGGACAGTGTAGGAAGGCTTGAGACAAAAACTCTCCCTCATGTTTAGAATAGTCTATGGGAATCATTGCTTATTAACCTGAAAACGAGTGAGGTTTTTGCTAACGTTTATAATGTATTAGAAATGTTTAACTGAAGGAAATGAGTGAAATTAAGTAACAACTTGTTTCTGTAAGTTTGTTTAAACTGAAAAAAAAAAATGTCTATTATCTCTCTGGGTAATTCTAGAATTGACAAAATGAGGGAAAAAGTGAATTGAAACAGGTTAGGTTTTACCTAGAGTTGTACTTTGTATGCATTTCAAGCTCCTAAATATAAGCTTGGAGAACACTATAAAACCTTTCCTCTAAACGAATCTGGCTGCATGGATGGGTGTTTCCCGGGCCATTACCACCTGAGCATCCAGCTGAGACAGTGGTGCTTCAGCAGTTCTCCAACCTGGCGCTTCCAGTTCCCTTTCCAAGTCCTGACAGATAAGCAGGGGATTGGGGCTGCTCAGCTCCACCCCCGCAGAGGCTCCCCGGTCACCGAATATCTCTTACCTTGGACGGAGCCAGTGAGTTTAGACTTTTCATGACTCTCTGGCTTGGCTGCTTCTACATCTCTCAGGCTACTGTCCTGCTCAGGTGTCTTCTCACTCAGCTCATACAAGACCATGAAGGGAGGTGTCACCTGGGTTAGAGTTCTCCTGAACTCTGAGTCTGAGCTTTAGACCTCAGACAGAGAGTTTTTCCAGCTGAGGCTTTTCTTTGACTGCAGCAGAAGGTTTTCCTGCTCCTGCAGCAGAAGGTTTTCCTGCTCCTGCAGCTCCTCCTGCAGGCTGAGGGCATCTGCAGAGTGAAGCCTCCCAGGGACCTGGGTGTCCTTTCTACTCAACAGGGAAAGAAAGACATGACCGGAGATTGAGCTGGAAGACAGGCAACCTGGGGGCCTGTCATATAGCTCACTAATTGTAGATAGTACTGGGGCTATACCATGAAAATATTAAAAATTCTTTATCTCTTTGTATCTTCTGAACAAGAATGAAGACCTTTCTACAAGATTCCTAAACAAAGAAAATATTGCCTGTGTTGATTTGTGCCTGATTTGACAGTAATTTATGCAGTACTTCTATATGAATAGAGCAGAGCAATCTTTTGTTTCCTAACATACCCTTTCTGACAGGCCACATTGCAGTTCCCAGAACTAAAAGTCCATTACAAACCAGCCATCATAATTAAAAGGAAAAACACTTCCTTAAATAAAAAAAAATACCCTATATATATCTAGATAATATTCTACTGTGTACACTATACCTGGCAGATTAGGTTTTGTTTCCTATAAAGAGAATAGGAGAGTCTAAACTAATTCCCTCTCCATGTTGTGTTTTGTGTCATGTTTTAACTTGCAATAGGTTTCAGTGTTTAAAGAAGTTAATATAGACTGTGTCTGTAATCATTATTTATAGCCGGAGTTACATTAAAAACCAGCACAGCAATATGTTTTTCATCTGCTTGAACACTTTTGAAAATCCTCCTAATCCTCTGTCTTCATCATATGGTACCTGATGCTTCTGAAAGTCTAGCCTTTGGCTCAGAGCCACTAAAATCAACTTAATATTTGCCCTTGATGCTGGGCTTCTAATGATCAATTCAAAGCCACCTACAGTCAATCAACCATGGTGCAGTTCAACTTCTTTTAAATTTCTTTTAAAACCTGTTTCTCAGCTCCCATGAATCAGCTCCTACAAAGAATATTGATTTATACTGTGCAAACTCTGACTTTCTGAGCTTACCTCCTTTGAGACTTTTCATTATCAATTCATGCTGATGAAGTTTGATCTCTTCCTTTCCTTTGTGTGTTTTTATTGGGAAAAAATTAGACCTTTTGAATAATAGAAAAATCACCTGTATGTCAAATTTGGCTGGAATTTCTTCTAGACTCAACTGGAATTAATTACATTTTAAGATGGAGCGATGGGTAAGGAAGGGGCACAAGTGAGATTATAAGGTAAAACCTTAAATATCGTTTATAGCTACCAGTAGTACATGGTGCATCTTGCTTGCTTAGTCATTTGCATCTCAAGGTACATGGGTCATGACACATAATTCAAGCCAAGGAAAGAACAGCATTTAAACTGACCTACTAGTTTGCATTTCCTCCTTTGCCAGTGAAGAGCTGGTCAGCAGAATGTCCCCTTGAAGCTGTCTACAGCTTTAGGAAGAGTCTGAAGACGTCTCTATTGCTCCATTAACTAGATAATTGACTTGGTCTAATTTTTTATGCAATTACTATTGGCTGTGTTGACTTAAATTTAAGCATTTGTTACTAAGACTTATCAGAAATTTGTAATCAATTTTATGTACAAGTGTTTAGTGTTTACTTTATAAATAGCTTTATAAATAGAAAAATATTGCTATTGCATATTGCTTTTTAAATATTGTAATCTAAAATATCTTATATATATATAATATATAGATAAGATATAGATAAGATATTGTATATTGCTTTATGCAAAATGTTTTTTCTTTCTGGCTTCTGCAGAGGTGACCTGAGTTTGCCTCAGGCCCTACTCAGAGAAACAGATCTTTATTTCTTTTATTTTAAAGCCTCATTTCAAAGCATTACTTGGAAATAGCCAAAAGAAAGTTGTCAGCTTTTTTAAATTTTATTTTATTTCATGTTTTATGTCTATTCCTTTCAATTTTTTTACTGGGTTTTTTACAGATTTATTAAATATTGCAGACATGGATGATAAGCTGTGAGGTTTGTTTTGGAAGCTTCTAGTTAAACTGAATAACAAAGCTTCAGGCTGGGCAGACTTAGTATAAAGTAGAAAAAAAGGAGGCCTGAAATCTAATAAACATTAGCGAGATAATGTTTTGTTTGACAAAAACATGAGGCTACAAATGGAAAAATGCCAACCAGGACACTGAAAAGCTTGAAAATGCTTCAATTCTTGTACGCAGTTTCTTGCTTTGGGCTTTGTTCTTTATTTGACCATGAATAGCTAAAAGGTAGGCAATTACCAAAGTAGGAAGTTACTCAGGCATCACCCGTTCTTTTTCAATTCATAACCTTTTTACACAGACTCCTAGACCAGCCTATAGGATTCACAGGCTCTGTACAGCCATTTAGAGAAAGTTATTAGTCCCTAGAAGAGACAGGTTGGTGGTAGGACAAGAACAGGCTTCAAAGATCTGGTTTGAAGTCTCTTTTCATTCAAATTACATCTCTGTATGCCAGAAATAAAGCAGATAATCCACACTTTTCCAGAAGGTTGTCAGAGTACTAACACAGAGGATCCTCAGCTTCATTGAAAATTTTATTTTTGATTACAAAATATTTTTTTTAAAAAATTAGCTTGTATCTTCCTCTTGTAAACTGAGAAGTCTGCAGCGAAAATGACTCTGAAAAGTGAAGTCCTCCAAAATATTATGCCTTCCCTTTCACCTAGGAAGGAAGATACTGCTTCAATCAGTGTGATAGGTTTTGGTGACTTCTAGAGCATCAGCTTCTGAAAGATGCTTGTGCGTCTTCCCCTGTGCTGGCAATTCCCACTTGCTGAGACAAAATGGGCTGCACCCCTGAGGAAAAATAAGGATTTTCCTGAGCAGAAATTCTCAGGAAGATGTTTATTATGTAGAACTAAATTACACTTATATAATTGGAAAAAAAAGAAAAAGCAAAAAAAAAAAAAGCTCTGGACTGTGGAGTTGTAAAAAACCCAGTAATATTGTATTTAAATGTGTAATTTAAGTTATATATTTAAAGTGGCTCAATATGAAGTGATTGTATAATATGCTGTTCACCTTTTGAATTCACCAATGACTGTTTCTTTTTTGCTCTCCTTAGTTACCTCAATGATTTGGACAGGTTGGCTATGTCAGACTATGTGCCTAATGAGCAAGATATTCTGCACTCCCGAGTGCAGACAACTGGGATTATAGAGACTCAGTTTTCATTCAAGGATTTGAACTTTAGGTATGAAAGCCATACTTAGCAGTTTTCTTGGATTTTATCTTTCTTAAGTATTTTCTTTCAAAGGTATTGACCTTTTCATAATACAAGTAATCTCATTGTGATATACTTGAATCCACTCTTACTTAACATTTTGACACAGAAAAAAAGCAAGATATTTTACTATCAGTACTCTAATTTTGAGCATATAATGATCTATTATAAAAAGGCCTCAGAATATCAGGTTCTAAAAGGACATTTTTACATATGTAAGTATATAAAAAGCAGTAGTTGTATCCTGCCATTTGAATAATTGACATTTCTGAAATTTGCTTGCCTAAATGTCCTAAACAGCATGCAAAAACATTTGGTTATTACCAATTTACATGCACTCTCAACCTTTCACTCTTTTTTTGAGAATTGAAGTAACTGCTCTTAGCACTGGAATGCACTATAGCTAGCAAAAAAAAAAAAAAAAAATAATTCTGTCCCATGGGAAATTTCAGCATTTTTATGCACGTCTTCATTTCAGATGAAAAGCAAAATGTTCAGAAAAGATTTTTGAAAATGCCTCTGAGAAATTTGACTGAAATGTTTTACACTTTCAGATACTCAAGATTTTATTATGCTTGGTGAACAAATTGAAAACATCTAATTCCACATGAAAATGGATTTGAATGAATTACAATAGTTTCAGTGTTCTATTATGCTTTTCTCTATGGACTGAAATCCATTTAATTCTTAATTTAAAGGCTGGGGTGCATATTGAGGAATGCAGTCTAGACAAGAAACTGCCTGAAGAGACAGACAGATTTATAAAGCATAAGGATTATCATTTTTACATTTTTCATTCAGCTTCATTTTTTTCTCCTCATGTGCCAACTAAAGATTCCCCAAATCCTCTATGCTACCACACAGATGCTTTAACACAACATATGAGATTACATATACAAGATATGATTCTGAAGTAGATGTCCTACAAGTAAATTATTATCACCCATTAATACTCTGGTCACTTTTGAAAATTCACTATTTACCCACGAATAGTATAATGCAATATCATATACATCATCTTCTTTTTCTCTGATTGACATATCTCAGCTTTGTACATTGGAAATTTGAGTGCTTTCACTTACAGTCATAATTTGCATAAGAAATAAATTCAAGATGGAGAAAGAAATCGTCATAGTACAAACCCTCTTTGATATGGATGCTATCAGTCCTGATGTTAGAGTATCAGCATTAATGTCTATGTCTAAGTGAAATGCAACACAATTGAGAATTTAGTTATCCGAGTATCTGTGAACAAGAGGGAGTTTTCTAATGCCACCACAGACACAAAATACAGATTTTTTATCCTTTCTGCTATGCATCACAGTAGTGTTATCTAAGTAAATTCATTGGTGGTTTCAGGCAGTTGAGTAATATGAGGTAAAATCACTACAAAACAGTCTGAGGGGTTTGAGCTGCCACAGGGATGCAGAGCAGTTATAATTTAACCAGCCAGTTAGTGCTACTTCATGTTGTCAGAGCAGTGCAAAACAGCTGGGGGATGCTGATGACTCTGCAGTAAGTTTGCTAAGTACCATAGAAACATCTATAAAGAGAGGAACACTTTCACATTCAGAGTGAGCTTTGGCTGATACACCGATCGGGCTTCAGGTCACAAGCCATACATGCATAAAAACACTCCCATGAACAGATGCATCATTCATTTAACAGTTGCCCCTCTTCTGAATTTAATGGGGCAGAAAACATTTTGTATCTGTGCAGTAAAAGTCTAAATTCCAGTACTGCTCCAGGGAAGAAAAATATAGTTGCACAGAAAATGTCAATTTTTATTTGCTGTTTTCTTAGGAGTTACTTGGCAGTTGCTGTTTACTGTAATATAGTTTTAATTTGCTCTCCAATTTATTTTACTAATGTTGACTTAGAATATATTTAAATATTTTTAAGAGAATGTCTGATCTTCATAGATCCTCTTCTATTATTGTTTCTATTGGTGTGGCTGGGAGAGTTTAACTGAAATCAGACAGGCTTTATTTTAGTCTTTGGGTATCATTATATGTGCATGAATATCCAGCTATTTCCATATATGCAGTTAAGTTTTCCAGGAGCAGTTCTAGGAAAAGATAGAGATTTCTACACCAACTTTGACTATCTTGGTAAAAGAAAAAGATCATCTTACTTTCTACTTACTCAGGAAGGGACTTAAGTTGTACATGTACACATGTTAAGTTCTGGGCTGGCAGGAGAAGAATTAAACGAACCTAGGTTAGTACAATGAAAACTGTCCATAAGCATTGCCTTTGGCCTTGATCTTGTCCTGGTTTAACCAATTTCACATGAATATTCACAGGGCCATACACTAAAAACCTGCAGGAAGGAAGTAAAGATTCATATGATTATGAGTGCTTGGAAAACTTTAGTGCAGACTAAATTCTGAAGCTCTTTTTTCCTGCTATAACCCTGATTTCAGTTATAAACCACAAATAAAGCAAGCAGGTGACTTACAGGAACTAATCACAGCCAAAATTCAAGACACTTTATTTATTACTGACTTCACTCTTCAGTAGGTGTTCTGAACTCAGTGAAGATATACTTGAAAGAATGCCATTACTGTTATCAAAATGTCTCTCCACAACAGCTTCCTGATTTCAAAAATAATTCACTTTTATGGACAGCCAATGACCAAAAAAGATTAAATGTACCAGAAAAAAATTCCCTAATTACTCCTCAGCTGCAGAAAACAGTTCATTATGAGTACTGAGAAGAGTTTAATTTCTTCTAAGCAGGATGAAAAAGGATAAAAACCCCTTTGTTACCATCAGTTGCACTGCTGATGGTGAAAAAACAGAAGATTAATATACTGCAAAAAACCAGCATTTCAGTAACAAACAATTCTTGCTCTGTTGACTACTGGCATGACTGTTTAACACTGAATCCCATATATTCATTGCTGTAAGAATTGAGTTGTGCTTAACTCTCAGGTATTACTGAAGATGCATCCAGAGTTCTAATGCATTTTCTTGAAGGAAGGGGTGATGCAACAGGGTTTTACAGATTTAAGTTCAAGTACAGGCAGCACAGGGAAAAGTCATCATGCACACAAGAAAACAGAAAATCTATGGGTAGGATAAATTTTAATTTTATCCTTTCTAATGCACTTTTTCCTCCTTTCTAATGCACTTGAAACATCTTCAAGTTTGGCATATTTAATTTCAGAAAAATAGTGAAAATAAAGTCCTGTGTGTTATCACTGAAGAACTGCAAATGTAAGAGGGAATTTTGAAAGCTGATGCTAAGTAGAACAATGGTAGCTTTGATGACAGCTTCATCTTAGTTGAGCCCTAACTAGATCCCATCTAAGTGTGCTCAGTTAGCTTTGGATCCCATATAAAGAGTCCACATAAAGTTCATATAATTCCCAAAAATAGTACTTCCTGGCAAATGCTGAAGGAAATTAATGCAGACCAGGACAGCCCTACAGTTCCCTCTCTAGAAATGAAGGGATTCCTACTCTCCAGGAGTTGCTGCTTAAAGACAAACTAATGAGATTGATAGGGCAGAGATCTCCCCAGAACTGTGCTACAGGTTGTGTGACAAGCTCGCATCTGGCCGATGAGCAGATGGAAAAATCTAGTTACACATAACCAGGGGTTCAACCCACAACTGGCTTCCAGTCTTATGCCTTATTGATCGATGTGTCAGTTCACTGCAGGCAAAACCATGAAGGAGCAAATGCCACTGAATTTGAGGGTCTTCTATCGATGTTGTAGAACTCTGAATAAGTCCTTGCCTGCAGGTCTTAGTCCAGCACTGAGCCCTTATGCAGAGCCTCACTTCCTCAACACAGAGTGTCACCTGAAAGTACTGAATGTTTTTCTCACATGCAGTTATTTAAGCCTTTACTTTTTCTTTTTTTTTTTTTTTTTATGCCTGTATAAAGCCATGAATTACACATAGCACTCCTTGACCTGTTGGGATAGAAACAGATCAATATTTGGAAAAGCTGGATATTTGTCATTCATCTCCAGTTGAACTCTGCTCATTAGCAGCATGACTACGCCCTTACTACTTAGTTCTTTACATTGTACATATGTTATTTTTTCTGCAAAGGATGTTTGATGTGGGTGGACAGCGATCAGAGAGAAAAAAATGGATTCATTGCTTTGAGGGAGTTACTTGCATCATATTCTGTGCTGCACTCAGTGCCTATGACATGGTTCTGGTGGAAGATAAGGAAGTGGTGAGTCAGAAGAGAAAAACAACCCTTTTTTCTTCTTCTAAGTTTTAATGTACTCTCTGATGGAATATCAGAACTATTCCCATCCCTGATAACAATTTAAGGGCAATTACATTGTATTGGTTGTTACCAGTAAAGAACATTACAAGAAAAATGGCATATGGGGATAAGATTTATCAGTCTCTCATGTTTACCTTTTGCATCTCAACAGAACAGAATGCACGAAAGTCTTCATCTGTTCAACAGCATCTGCAACCACAAGTGCTTTGCAGCCACTTCCATTGTGCTGTTTCTAAACAAAAAAGATCTCTTCCAAGAGAAAATAACAAAAGTTCACCTGAATACCTGCTTTCCTGAGTATAATGGTAAGTTTGGAGTGTTCAGAAGAAAAATACATTCAGATGATTAGTGTAGGCCATGCATTAAAGATTGGTACTTTGACTCAGGCCAGCTTTATATAACTCTTCAAATAAAAAGCATCTTCTCTAAGCAAATAGCCTTTCTCACAAAAGAATGTTATGAGACATATGACCAGAATTCAACTCATCCCACCTACTCACCATACTTACCCTTGCATGGGTTCATCCCTCTCTCTGAAGATGCTTATTTCTCTCCACTGGCTTTAGAAGAAGCAGAGTGAACTAGAAATTTCAGATGGCTGAAGTGTGGTATGTTGAACTCAGACAATATTTCAGTACAAGTCACTCACACACACCAAAACTGAATCCATTTTTCATCCCTATTTTGAGAACTCATTCCATAAAGGAAGTCTGCCTCTCTTTGTATGTCACATTAATGTCTACTGGAAATAGAAGAAACACCAGATGTTCCCAGCTGATGCAAGAGGATATATAAGGAAAAAAACAAAATCTGTTCATATTTAATATTAACCTAATGTGTTTGGGCTAGGGAGCATCCAGAATGAAGTATACTTAAAACAACATTTTTAGAAGAGGTGTTCTGTGTACTTCCTGAAAACCAGCTCCATCTCTCCTTTTCTCAGGACACATAAACACAACAACCCAAATTTACTCAGTGGGATAATCAGACATGACATGCTAGACTCAGTGGAGCTATACCACTTTACCCTGCCTGAGGCTCAGATAGGATGGGTGCCAATAAGTGCCCTCAGCAACCACCTGCCTCCAGGAGCCACAGTCTGTTCCAGACCTATGGTCACACCTGCTGTTTTCTCTAAAAGAGCACTACCAAAAGGCAGTAAAGATGCATGAAAAAATTAAGACTGAATATACAAGCAGATGATTTTTTTCCTTCTTCAATTTTTTCTCTTAATTTTTTTTATTTCCCACCAATTTTGTCTGCTATCTGCCTGATTTCCTTTGAATTTGTGCTCCCATTTTCTTTCTGTTTCTCTTACTTTCTCCTCTCTCTTGAAGGTTCTTAACTGTTTCATATTGGCTTACTCAGGAACATTTCACTTCAAGAATAAGGAATTCTTGTTAGGCATTGGAATTTAGATTTATGTTGGCAGTTCAGATACAAAAATTTCACACCTAGTGAAATTAATTCCAATAGAGGGAAAAGGAGGGGGTGGGGCAGACAGGAAAGTAGAAAAAGGTGTTTCTTGTCTCTTTGCAGAACTCAAAAAGTGCCAGTTAAAATTGTTTCTTCTCTTGCTTTTAATATTTTCTCCACTAGGACAAAACACATTTGAAGAAGCTACAAATTACATCAAGAAACAATTCCTTGACTTGAACATAAGGAAAGATGATAAAGAGATATATTGTCACCTGACTTGTGCCACGGACACCCAGAATGTCAAATTTGTTTTTGATGCAGTCACAGACATAATAATCAAAGAAAATCTGAAAGACTGTGGGCTTTTCTAGCTGTTCGTGCTCGGAGCCTCAGTGCACTTTCCTCTTTTCATCTGATGTGCTGACTGAAATTAAAAAACCCTCTAAGTAACAAACAATAACAATTTGGCACCCATTAATAGTCAATTGAAGCCTTGGGTACAGCCTGAGCATTTCAGATCAACACTGACTTTCCGTATATCATAAGAAGACTGAAAAAATTGTTCCTGTTCCACAGAGCTGCAGCTGCTGATAAAGCCTACTGGAATCAAAGTCACATTCCTATTTAGATCGATGTCATAGAATCATTAAATGGTCTGGTTTGGAGGCCATCCTACAGATCATCTCATTCCAACCCCCCCAGCCATGGGCAGTGACAGACCAAGCAATCAGTACTTCTTAGGAAACTGGAGACACCTAGTATCTAATGCTTTCTAATAATGGGAGAAAAAAAAAAGATAATCTATAACAGATAACTTACTTTTATTTATAATTGAAGCCTTAAGAAAACCATAGCATTAAACAGTATCAATACATAATTTTCGTTCCATTTTTTCATGTTACACATGCAACTAAAAATAACATAACATTAATTCAACAAAGGCAAACCTCCCAGACTTAAATGATGTATGACAAAGAACAGTGCCAATCTGAATGTTTAGTTATACTGGTTTTTTAGAAGAGCTGAGAGATGCTCATAAATGCTGTTATCCAGTTTGGAAAAAGTAAAACACAGAGGGATGG
This sequence comes from Serilophus lunatus, assembly GCA_013399895.1. Classification (NCBI taxonomy): domain Eukaryota; kingdom Metazoa; phylum Chordata; class Aves; order Passeriformes; family Eurylaimidae; genus Serilophus; species Serilophus lunatus. The sequence continues at coordinate 645,871 of VXBA01001882.1, forward strand.
AGGCTAAGGAGAAAAAAAAAATATTATAGTAACTATCAATTCCTGCATAGGCCATAAAGACAAATTAAAACCTGGGTTTTTTACAATTAAAGATCAGACTTTTTTCAAATATAGTTAGTAATCCTGCTACTCAACAGCTTCTTCAGTGCCCTGTTACTGCAACAGTAACTCCTACCACTGCAGAGCAGATGTAAATCCACCAGTTCTCGTGGCAAAATAGAGAGATCCATTCTCTGCAAAAAGGACTTGCTAATGTAGAACTGTTCCCCTTTAACTCCTCTTATTTTACTGTGACTAACTACAGAAAATATTGGACTACGGTAAACAGAATGAGATTTTGTCTTGGTTTCAGCTGGTATAGAGTTAATTTTCTTCCTGTTAGCTTTCATAGTGCTGTGTCTTCGATTAACTACAAGAATAATGTTGATAACACACTAAATGTTTTCGTTGTTGCTCAGTAGTGTTTACTCTAATTCAAGGACTTCTCAGTGTCTCATGCTCTGCTAAGGAGCAGGTGCACAAGATGATCGGCCAGGACAGCTGTCCCAAACTGGCAAAAGGGATATTCCATATCATAGAACATCATGCCCAGTATAGAAACTGGGGGTAATTGGTCAGGAAGGGCTGATCACTGCTTAGCTATGGGCTGGGAATGTGTTACCAGGTAGTGAGCAACTGCATTGTGCATCCCCTGGTTTTCTTAAGTTTTATTCATCTGTCATTTTTGTTTTTCTTACTATTAATATTGTTAATGTTATAGTTATTATTATTAAATTTCACTTTCAATTATTAAACTGTTCTAATCTCAACCCACAGGCTTTACCTTTTCTTGATTTTCTTCCCCATCCCAGTGAAGGCGTTCATGTGTGTATGAGCGAGCAGCTGCATGGCTAGATACCAGCTGAAGTTAAAGCATGACAGAATTCTAAATATATTCAACTGAATTTTGAAATTCAGTCTTGAAGTAACACTCATTTTTGAAATTGGATCACTGATGAAGGATTTCCTTTTGGTTTTGTCTTTTTGTTTTCAAACTAATTTTCACCACACACTCACTGTGTTATGATTAATCTAATTAGAATAGGCAACTTGGCCACTAAACAGCATCCTGCAAGCTGTCCACATGAACAGAGTTGTCTGAGTAGGTCTCCCAGCAGAATTGGGAAGCAGAGAACTAAAGTCCATTTTGCACTGCCTGGATTTGTACTGCTGCCTGATCTGTAGTGCTTCACTTGATTAATTCCCTATTTGTATTGAAATTAATGGATTTCCAGTGGTAAGGTTTCTGCATTCATTTCCAGCAAAAAAAAAATAAATCTAATTTAATATTTAATAATTTGAACTATGGTGACATCAACATTAATTTCTGATACCTTGATTGCATAATGAAAACCAAGGTCTTTAAGAAACAAATCTGCAAACAAACACATTTCAAACATATTCTTCAAGCAAATGCCTGAGAAATCTGACAGGCTTTACACTGCAGCCTCGAAAATAATACAGCTAAGATTGCTCAGATCGGGTTTCGTGCTCGTGATGAAAGAAGTCTGGCTCACCTAAGAGTGCCCAGTGACAGAAGTGAGCTCTTGGCTTTGTGATCCTCCAAGAGAGGGGCTGCATGTAATGTCACCAGACACCCCAGGGGGCTGAAGGCTGGGAGGGCGGCATAGGTCAGGATGTACAGGAGCTCCCACAGCCCACCCAGCAGCTCCCCCCCTCGAGAGACACCACAGGGAGCACAGGCAGTGCCTGCACCCACTGCTGCAGGGAGGTGTGCTGTGGAGATCAATACCAGAGCCTAGATCCCAAATAATACCATTCCTGGGGGCAATGCTGCCTGGCATGGTGCCATGGCAGGCAGTTACAGCTGGCCAAGCTGTGCCCAGGAATGCAACCATATTATCTCTTTTATTTCTTCCTACAGATACACACAGAGAGAGGTAGGAGAAGGGCCTAAGTGTGACAGCTCTTACTGCATGGGGTGTAATCCAGACCACCTGCATCTTACTTGAGCTGGATTACCCCAGTCAGTGAGCTGGATCACTCTCTTCTCAAGCCTAGGTAATCCTTTAAGGTCATTAAACATCTCTGAATTTATTTGCAAAGTCACTGAGCTTCTGATTTCAAGCACCAGTCTGTGGTCAGCAGTGCCAGACCTGCACTGACACCCAGCATTGAAGCCTGACCCTGTTATAGCCCTGCAGCAACCTTAACTCTGCTTGAATTCCCCAGAAGGGCCAAAAAGGGAGGGATGAAGGGGACTACAGTGAACAGACTGTACTGAAGGGCAGGAGGAAGATATCTGCCATATGGGTTTTGTACATGGTATCTTTATCTTTCCGTGTACACACAGAGAATACTATCTTCTTGTTTTTGTTGAAAACGGAGTTTTCAAAAGAAAGAGAAATCTTTTAGGTCAGATGGAAACATGAAACATGACTTACAGAAAAAAAGATAACCAAAGTTTTCTGAAAGTCTTCCCAGGAATGTGCCTTGCACTTTCCATAGAAAAGGCACTCAATAATAGAAAACATCCCAATTTCTAACCTGGAATGCAATTTTTGCCTTAAGTAGAAATTAATTTGAACCCATGAGCTGTGAATCATGCAGAAAAGGTATCTCCAACAGTGTGAAAACTACTCTATGGACACAGGGACCTCTGATTTGCATCAGGAACCTGGGCTCATGAGCCTGCTTTCCCAAACTCTTGTTGTAACCCTGATCTTGATCCTCCTTTATTTCAGAATGTAAAGATAGGCATGAGACAGAAGACAGCATGAAGTTAAGGAAAAACAGTTTTGAGGAAAATGGTATGAATCCTCGCCTGCAGATGACCTCCAAGATGCATCAGGAACATAGGCTTCTCACCCTGCACTTTCTCAAAATCCATCCTTACTTCTTTTTTTTAAAATATACTTCAGGCTAGAAACCAGGTCCAGTCCTTGAGAAATGAATGACAAGGTACAGCAGTGTGGCTTCCTGGGTCCCCCCAAAGACACACGACTACACATTGACGTTTCCTACACAGCAACACTTTAAACCAAGATGATCCTTTTTCCTTTTTTCTTCTCAGAGTTATCAATGATACATTGAGAATTTAGGTTTCTCAAAACTGTTCTTGTCCAACCTCTAATCTTATTGTCAGCTGTTACCCTAACTTTCAATCCAAGCACTGCGCATTTCAGAGATATAAAATTAATCACCAAATAATAATAAAAAAGGGTTAGATCCCTTGTAATCTCTTCTTTTTCTAAGTTAAGAATGCCCAGTGTAGTCCCATGAATTAGTAAAATAGTGTTGCTGTTGTGGGTAAAATGCCACAGGCTTTGTGTTGACATAGGCCTGAGAGCTTGTCAGGTTTTGCCTGGATAGTCTCAGCTGGCTTGGAGCTTTGTTTTAGCTTGTTTGCCTATATCGGCAGCTGTCTAGAGAGCAGGTGGCTCTTACCTTTTTTAGTTTGGGTTTTGTTAGCTTTGTATAATTGGTGTAAGGTTCGTTGTTATTTTTATGCTTGTTATTTTTATGTAAATAGGAATAACAAGTAATTTGGCTGTGTGGACTGATCTATGACCAGAGACTAATGATGAAATATAAGGAAGTAATGTTGGGGTAGTGGAGGCTGTAAAGATTTGAGAGTAGGATAACATGAGGGATTATCAGTAACTCACCAGTGAGGACACTGCAAGCCTAGGAGGTGGGTAAAATTAGTCTGCAGGCATTAAAA
>VXBA01001882.1:649603-677788 GCA_013399895.1 Serilophus lunatus
TAGTTTCAAGAAATAAAAAAAAAAAAAAAAAAAAAAAAAAGGTGTTTTATGTGTATAAGCCCTACCATAAGTAGCACAGTTAGGTGCAACATAAAAATTTTGGGCCAAGGAGGAAAAACCAGTGTAGAATATGATAACAAACATATTAAAATGGGTCCAAGAGGCCCATGGAACAATGAGAGAAACAGCCATCAACATTTCTTTACCCTGCTTCCAAAAAAGAAGAGAAAGAACCTCTACCATCAACACCATACTCCTCCAAACAAGTTTCTCAGGAGGACAGTTTGCTGTCATACCTCTTCCCTCAGACAAAAACCATCAGTGTTACCAGCTGGAAGAGGAGAAGTAAATATATGGAATGGGCGTGCCTGATATAGAGCCCATTTCCCCATAGCAATCCTTACAGTGCTGTGCTTTGTATTGGCAACTAGAAGGGTGTTGGTAACACACCAGTGTTTTGACTCCTCCTGAGCACAGTTGGGAAGGGGAAGGGGGATAGAGCGACTGGGCAGGCACTTGACATCCAGACAAGGACAACTCATTACAACATAGCACCTGAGAAAAAGCACTAGACATTAGGAAGGCAGTTTTATTACAAAGTTTAATAATATTTTTATGAGAGTTTTTTAATATGAAAAACTTAAATTACATTTAGACTGGCTGACATAAATTTATTTTTTAATATATTTTGGTTATACATTCAAATCTTAAATTAGATTAACAACAAAATTTTGCCTTCTTTGTGCATAACAAAATACTTAAGCATAGTATAAGTGGCATATAAAAATACTCTGGGGTAATAGTGGTACCAAACCAGTAATCTCATCCCTGCTCTTGTACTTTAGGTGATCCCCCGGAATGCTTGCACTCCAAAGTGACAAGATGACAAAAGATTCCCTGAGTTTGATATTTCACCTCATCGTAACTCTCTTTGACTTTCTCATTTCTGGATTTGCAGTCTGATTCAGTATATTTTATATCCTTATTTTTTTCAGCATTTATCGTCACTATAGATTCTTCCAGGAAGTAAAAGAGAAATTAACAGATTAGTTACAAAGAATGTTATTTCTTTTGCTGACTTTGCAAACTCTTCAACATGTAGTATTTGTCTATAGAAGGAGTGTTCAAAAGCTAGCAGCTTGGTTTTAGTTTGTACTATCATTACCATATTGTATGTGTGACTTTCATAGTCCATAAATGTTTGAATTACCTGTCTTTAACTAGAAACTGGCATCCAAAACATCATGGAGCAATTTTTATTTCTATAGCACTACAAATCCAGCTCAATTGGTTGTGTGAAACCATTTTGTTTGTGCATTGAACTTCTCCTGTAGATGTGTCCCTCAGTTAACATACAGGGCATGAAGCACTCTGTGTCTTCCTTAAATGTTGTTAAGAGGACTTCTGAAGTTTTATCTCTTATGTCCAACTGATTACTAATACCTTGATCCCCACAATTTGAAGAATAGACCTTGATTATTTTCACCTTTTCTAAAATTTAAAAGGTACAAGTGAAACAACCATAAAGTCTATACCTGAGATACGGCAACTTCAGTGACTAGATAACTCTACATTTCCTTTCTTTGTGTTTCTGCCAGTCTTCCTCCTCTTTTCCCTTTTAACTAAAAGTTTCCTTTTACAGCATCCTTATTCATTTTTCTGTTCTTTTTCTAACCTCGGGAAGCATCCAGAGGCATTAAGAATCATAGAGTTCAACCCCCCTTGCCATGGGCAGGGACACCTTCCACTAGACCCAGCTGCGTAAAGCTCCATCCAAATTCCAGCAATTACACATTTAGAGTTTCTGTAGACAACCTGCTCCAATGTTTGACTCCTTTTATCACAAGAGAAAAAAAAAAAAAAAAAGAACTCTTCTCTTGATAGCTGTGCATAAGAAAAGTCTTATAGAGGAAACAAATCATCCTATGCACTTCTTAATTTTTGAAGATCAAACATCTCTCAAGGCCCTGATTTTTGAAGAACAGCCTCTGAAAATGTGAAAAGAACCCTTCCTGGAAGTGAAACTCTCGTACTGTAGAGCTGCTGAACTGGGGCCAAAATGGGCAGAAAGACAAATCATGAAACACATGAAGAAATCAAGAAACACATGAAGAATATTTTTCTCCACAGGGATTACAAGTTTTTCTACACTGGCCCTGAGCAAACAACTGACGTGGAAAGGTCATGCTCATCTCAACTGAGTCAGCCACTCGTTCTAACAAATTGAATTAAAGACTGTGAAGTCCATCCTTTCATCCACTGGGACATGTAAATCTGATTAATGTCAAAGCAGGTTGCAAGGCACTCAGAAAAGGTAATATACTCTCCTTATAATATGTGTCTATATGATGCATTACATGCACTGAAACCACTTTCTGTAACATTGTAGAAAACCTGCCATAAATATAGCCCGTTTCTGTAACATTTTAAAAGCATAGGAATAGCATATAAATCACAGGATAGTGAGACTCTGATGAGCATTTTGAAAGCTTCTTATCCTTTGTACCATCCATTAAAAACAAATAATAAATTCTGTAGTGCATATTAGGATCCTCTGAGGCCTAAGATCCAAGGGCACTTACATGCTGAACATGCATTGACCAAACCCGTTAACTGAGTTTACCCACGAATACAAATCCTGTCCACACAAGAGTGAGAAGCAGTAAAACTAAATTATTCAGCTAGGAAAGGCATTCACATGGGAGCTTATTCAAAAGATGCTAGACTACAATTTGCTCCCTAGCAGCACTGTTCAGTGGGTGGTTTTGTGATAGCAAGATGTGTAGAGAGGAGTGAGATAGGCTGATACTCTATTGAGTTTATGAGGAGAAAGAACATAGTAGATCTGAAAATATTTTTACATGTTGTGTGTGTTGATTGAAGTTGTAGTAAAGAGCTGCAGTTTAAGGGGACATCATGTTGATTCCTTTTATGAATAGAGATTTATAAAAAGAAAACCTTAGTGTCCCTCCTAAGTATATTTTTCCCCTGTGAAACAGAAGTTTAGTTGGTTTGTGAGCTACACCCACTGTGTAGGTGGATCATGTCATGCCACTGAATTTTGGTCAGAGATCCCTGTAAATTTATACTTAGTGGATTGTTCTGAATAACATCAATAACGTGATAGACTATAGGGTTGGTTTTTTCCCCATGATTACTTCAAGTGGCTAACTTTTTTATCATGCATTGTGCTTTATTGGAAAGCCAATATAAACTTGTTTAGCAATTCTGCTTAAAATCGATGTTCACTGTATGTTGTATTAGTAATAGAAGAGCAATTAGTGGTTAATTTTTATGATGGCTCTTTGAGAATTTCCATTATATTTTTATGTATATGTGTAGGTAAATGTTTACATTTACCTTTTTGTCTCCTTCCTTGTTTTTATTTTACATGGGGTCAACAATGACCCTGTTGAATAATGTACCTTGTTGTTTACTCTAATGTGCTTCAATTCGGTGCTTAGAATAAAGAATGAATAGAAAAAATAGGGATTCTTCCATCAGAAAAAAAGAGGAAGCCATTAGTTAAATAGAGACAAGAAGAAGAACTTACATGAATGTAAAATGACATCTAGATCTTTATAAAATATAACTCTTTTTTGGAATCAACAAACTATCATGTACTTTAGCGCTTATTTTCAGCCAGTGTTTTTTGTACTATAAGTAATATGAATTTCTAAATAAATCCTCCTCTGAGGAGGCACAAAAGGTAGAGAAAATACTTGTATAATGATTTCAGGGACCAGAGAAAAGAAACTATGGAAAAAAAGTGAAAATGGCCATACTCAGATGAAAGGGAATTAAATGAAGGACAGGTATATCTTCAGACTAAATAACACCCATTTTCTCCCCTTCAATACAAATTTTTGTTTTATTTTATTTTATGTATTATAACAAAAAAGTTTCAAAGTTCAGACAAAACAGCTTGTTTTGGTGAAATAAAATATTTTGATGGATCCCAACTACTTCTCTTGTCATTTGTTAAGAACTACCAGCATCTGTTAAAAACAGAATGAAAGACAAAGGCTGAAAATGTTGGAACCTTCCCTGATGGGGAATGCTCCCTTTCTGCACAACTCTAGACAGCAGAACGCATTTCCTCAGCGTTGGTTTGCATTGAGCAATGTTTTACTAAGTCTGACTGTGCACCAGCAGAGAGCAGTAGCACTCCCATCATGAAGGGCTAGACACTGCAAGATGTATGGCTTTCGTTTGATTTAGGGACACAGGGGGGCCTGTAGGCACTAATTGACAGGTGGCACCCAGAGAGCTCTCTCAGAGTCAGATCTTGCAATGCCTCAGCTGTCCAAGCTCGGGAGCTGTACTGGTGATAGTGCTCGGTATTTTGCTGCTCTCCTTTATATATTTCTTCAGGTTCACAGAAACCATGAGGAATTCTGCGTGCAATTTGCTTAAACTTACCATCTCTGAGCTCACAAGTATGAAGGAGCTTCTGTTTTTCCCTTTCAATATTTAATACAGAGTTGCTTTTAACTTCTGTTTACTGAATTTAGGTTTACTAAATTTTCTTCTATAAAACAATGTTTATATAAATATACTTTTGTGTTTATATTATGACAAGATTTCTACCTTTTATAAAGACTATTCAAGTAAACAGAGACATTCTGGTTCCACCAGGCCCCAGTAAATGGCTGTTTACATTATCTCTGTGATCTGTAACAACCAAGTACCCAGCTGAGCCCCCACAGATTTACAAGCCCAAGGAACCCTTGAAGTTTAGATATCAAACATCCCCTTGTTAATTGTGACATTAACCTCACACTGTCTGCTGCTGAGATGTTATTGCTTTACTACTGCCATGTTGCCATTTAAAGTCATTTCATCCTGTAGCCCAAGTCATGTGGTTCTGCCTTCTGGTCCAGATCCAACAGATGAATTGAGAAGGAGTAAGAAGTAGGACGCAAAATGCACACAGACTCACTAATTCTAAAGTATGGCATATTCAGGGACTGCCTTTGCTTTTAGAACTCTCAGTTCTTACACATTCAAAATAAGGTGGTGGCTCTCATTGCAGCATACCCAGGTAGCTCAGACAGATATCCATACCTGGGTGCTGGAGGTGTGCTGCAGTTTTCATAAAGCAAAGGGGTTTATACACAGACAAGCAACTCTTGAAGTAAAATTCATTCCCCTGGATACAGCAGTGAAGTTCCCTACAAAGAGAGAGGGAAGAGTTCAGCAGGTCAACTCAGCCAGAACGCTGCAGAAAGAGCTCAGGAAGGTCAATAGGAAATTGTGTGGAAAGGTTTTGTTGCAGAGAGATTGACTTTACTAAACATAAGTGGGAATTCAGACACCTCTTTGGAGGAGAATCTGATACTGAAAAAGACCTTGCTACCCAGGTCTCTTTGTGAAAGAACTCAAGTACTCCGCTGGGAGTACTCAGCACATGATAGAACTGGAGTCTGAAATATTACTTATTTCTGCAATAAGAATGGTATATAACAGGATTTGTGAAAGTAAGAAAAAGTGCCAAAGGTCTGAATAAACCTCAGTGTTTCCATTTTCACTAACTGAATGCTAAAACGAAATAAATTCCACCTAATGACAGAGAACAGCAACATATCATGGCATTTACATATACAATCAAGTCAAAAAGCTGCACGTTGAGTGGTTATAAAAACAATATTGAAAAAAGGTATTACAGAGAACACACTTCTGTGGCAACAGAACATAGCTATCTTTAGAGATTATTACAAGAATATTTTCATAACAAAAAAAAAAAGGCTTACATATATTTAGTGTATTTGTATATCAAATTCTGACAGACACAAGGCCAAGAGAGGGAAGTTGGGAAAGCTACAGCCCTTTCTAAGGAAGCAACTGCTTTCAATTGGAATTGACTGAGAGATGTCATGATGAAAAAATATTAGCCAAAACCAAAACTTCCACTTCTCATTTTGTACAAGATTCAGTCTGTTCTCTCATTCCTTCTCCCTTTCTCTGAATAGTTTATCAGCAAATGGATCTTTCTGCTCAGGTTGCAGCAGCCTCAGGTCACTTTTTTTTAGCTTATGGAATAATGGATTCATCTCGTTAGTCTCCCTGTTTAGCTTCTACCTCCCTAAGGTTTCAGTGTTATGTAGTATTGTACAATACAAAAGAATAATGTTAATGTAATCAGTGCTGTGAAACGAGATTAATAATGACTGTTCAATCTAGCAGGCTGAAACAGAGGGTTACTCATGAATAGGAGGGATTCTGTATCGCTAACACTGAGTTTTCCTTTCCCAGGCTCATTAGCGTTGCTTTTTCCCTCTGAGGAAAGTGATTTGCAATGAAACATTCTACATTTTGGCAATTTTGTTTGATAAGAGGAAAAAAATGCTACATACCAAGGGCAAATCTTGCCTTTAGCTTCTCCCAGAGAAGCCCGCAGCCTTCAATGAGATTGAAGATAAATCACATCTTCATTTCATTTTACAAAACACTGTACTAACATTTTCCAGTAACACTTTGTGCTGTCTGAGGAGGAGTCCAGTTTAGCAATACCAGCTGACCACCAAAGAAAGAAGTTTAAGCACAGTGTTAAGATAGTATTTCCACACACACACCTTGTGACAAGCAGTCCAAAAGTTTTGAACCTTCTGAAAAGAATTTTTTTTTCTATTTTCCATTGTCCAAATTTCATAGGGGAATTATGGCCTGGACAAGTTTGCTGAAGGTGACTATACCTTAGCACTGATTATACAGTCTCTGGAAATAATATAATTCTAACTTTGATCTCTTGGCAGGATAGCCAAGTGAGGTGAAGATGTTAGGCCAGCTCTCTCTGAAAAAGAAACAGCTAAAGCAAACTTGGCCCAAAAGATGAAGCACTGTCACTGGACATAAGCCAGAACAAAGTGGTGTGCCAAAATGCACATGTGTGTATACATGCAAGCATCTTTATATGAGAATATGAAAAGTTTATGAGTTGCTTTTCATATATTCCATTTCAGAGAGCCCTCCTGGGGGTAAAAAATTCTCGATCCCTCATTCTGTATGCAATAGATATTTCTGAACTGCAACATATCATTTTCTGCAGCAACAAAAAATTACAGCACATTTAGGAGGCTCCTAACCCAGCAGCATGTACAACACAAAGCTTTAAACTCATAATGATCTGAAAGCTTCTTAGCTGTAGCAAAGTGTTTCTTGTGCTTCGAGTAACCTATAATAAGGACTTTATCCCCCAAAATAATGGAGCAGACGTTTAAAGATATAAAGCCATCATTTGCTGAAGAACTTTCTATTTAAAAAAACGATGCAGATTCATGTTTATCCTCCAGCTCCCTGAAGACTAGAGTTTCATAAGAACTTGTGCAGTTGGGAGAGGTAATGTTTATGAGTTTGTCTGGCTGCCACTATAAACACAGGCCTGCCTTTGTGTGCACCAGATCTTTATGCAACAGCTGTAAGGGACGTGGTGTTCTCCTTCAGGGAGCAGCACAGGCCAGGGCTTTGTGCGGGTGTCAAGGAGTATGGGGGATCTTTATTCCTGGAAATTAACAGGCTTTTGACACGTCAAGATGACACAGTTCTCCCACCTCACTTCCTCCCTCCCTTCCTCGCTTCCAGGGTGTTCAAAGGCTCCCTACCATTACATCGGCTGCCCACAGCAACGTTCATCACAATAGACTTAGTGGCTGAACAGATATCATCTGATAAATTCATCCTTTTGGCTACAAACAGACAGCTCACAACACAGGAGCATGAGGGAATGCTAAAGGTGGTGACAGAAGAAATAACTCTCTTCAAAAGAAAAGGCAAAAACCTCGGGAAGTAATTTGTCCTTCCTCCCCGGTTCTTCTCAGTGCACACGGGTGCTGTAAGAGGCAGTGAAAGCGGCACAGCTACTCAGGGAGCTCTTGCAACTTCTGTCAGAGGAGGGATGATGGGGCTGGGAACTGAGCCTGTGAGGAGCACAGGTGCCATATTATGAGCAGTCCTTCAACAGATCTTTGCAGCCTCACACAGGAGAAGGCTTTCCACAGAATTGCTCCTCCACCTCTAATTTTAAAGGACGTATTCAGTTACGTTTGCTCTGATGAGGAAGAATGATGTCTTGGGTAACCTCTGCTCAGCCAGTTGGTGAGATCCCTTATCTGATCCCTGGTCAGTGCCTGTTCCTATGTTGCAATATCCACAACGGCTGAAGCTGATTTTTCAATTCAAGCAGAATCAACAATTCCTTACAGGTTTTATAGGAAGTACAGCACCTTTAATCTTCCCTGACAGTTGCTTAAAAAAAAAAATTTGATGTTATTTCTGCGAGTCCAGATGAAGAAGAATTACAGCAATACATCAATAGCACAAATCTGCAGCTCCATAGAGCTGAGAGAAAAGTATTTTTACAGAAAAAGACTGGCATATCATTTGTCTAAAGGCAAGATGAAGTGATTATGCGCTTTTACTGTTGCCTGGGGTGTTTAAGATGCAGTGAATAGTGCACACCAATCCTGCCTGCTCATGGAAAGATGGTGATGAACACCTTCTCCTCAAAAAAGAGTTTCCCCAATGTAATTAGAATTCCCTTAGCATCAGCCTCAGATGCGAGGAGATAGTGGAAGTGCAAGTTAATACACAATCTAGTACCCACTAACTCTGGCACAAGTCTCAGCAGTTCTGGGGTCACTGCATAAAACATAAAGAATGTGGAAGCTGACAGACAGTCTGAGCTGGAAGTGCTTTTGACTGATACCAGTAATCAGTGCTATTCCTGTCAGTGATTATACCCAGTACTGCCATTACCAAAGGCAGCATCTATCAAAAATATTTTTAAATTCCTGATTTAGACTGTTGCAGCTGGAAACATTTTAAGCAACCAATGCGTTTCCCTCTACAGATTAAGTCCGAAAATGGAAATTGTTTTTCAAAAGAATTTCAGGATTTCAGTGTTTGACTTGATTCTGATAGGAATCAGCGTTCCAGATTTTTCCTTGAAGATAAGTTTCAAAAGCAGACAAACAAAAAGCTGGAACCATTCTCAATGTTTACTTTTAGAAAAATTGAAATACTTTCATACTGACTTTTTAAGATACAATATTTGAGTAGTTAAAAGTCTTAGGAACTGAACAGAAATCAAAATGTCTTGATCTGAATCTGTCCAAATAAAATTACATTACTGGAATATTTTTTATTGGAGGAACTCTGGAGAGATCAATCTGGTTTTACAATGTGATTTAGATCCAGTTGAAAGCATATTCAAATGCAAATTCAGTCCATCAAAATTGCTCTCAGCAGTTCTACTTGGGATACAAAAGTTCATCTAATTGGCATCCACCAGGATGCTTATTTGCTCATTCAAGATGAGAGACCAATTTACAAAGCAAAATTACATCCTCTGAGTAGAATGGGAACTCTGACATGAGACTCAGCTTTTCAATAAGTATTTTCAATGCAAATAAGGTTTCAAAGGACTGTTCTGAGAAAAAGAAAAAACTCACAAAGAAGTGAACAATCTCCTTCCTGTCTCATTCTTAAAGTATACAATATGACACATATTTGAATTACTAATATGGAGTATGAGGGCAAAATAAATTTTCTTAGAATTATAAGGACCTTTATATATTACCTCTTTCTCTCCTGTTCAGTGAAGTTACAAACAAAGCACTGTCTGTAGCTTCATTCATTTTGAAATGTGAATGAAGGTGAGAGGGCTCTACTCTGCTTCCTTGGTCAGCAGCAGAACAGGGACTGACTTAGTTAAAACTTTAATCAAAGCACTGTCAAGGCAGAATAACTTCATTTGAGCATTTTAAAATGAATTTTACAACATGTAAACCATGACCAAAACATCTGTTAACCAGTGACTTGTGATTACTTTGTGACTAATGATAGGTATCTCTCCTTTCTACAGACTATGTATGACAGACCTAGTACTACGAGTCGTATCACTAAGTATCTGACATTTACATGGCCATTGCAACAAAAATAAAGCAGACAATGCTTGTCTAGGGGGAGGTGCTCAGTTATTGAAAGCACTTCATAAGTTACTACATTACACTTAATCTTGTTGATATACTTAAAGAACTATTCCTTACATAAATACCCTATAAATACCACAGTCACCACCTCATTCTCATCATCACAGAGACAGACCCAAAGCAATGCATAAACAGAACAGAAAGTAGACTGGAGAACGAGGTGTTTTATCCGTGATAAATCTGTGCTCTCCTTCTTGGCACACTGACATTTTTAGAAAACTTCGTATTAGCTGAGATAAAGTTCATATTTTGCTGATGGGAGAAAAACGTTACTTAGAAGACATTCAGATGCTGTGCTGATAGGCATAATAGCAATGCCCATACAGATTACAGCAAGAGAAAAAGCGAGAGACTGCAGAGCTAAAGCTCTGCACATAATCATAACATAATAAGAATATTAGATCACTGCAAATTTTTTTCTCTCCTCTACTGTTTGCTGGATTCTTTATTGGAGCAGAAATTTTTGGGATGTGTCCTGTTTTTCCTGTCCTCAATCTCATAATGTCATCTGAAACACTGGGAAGGTGCTCTGGACTGGTAGTCACCCATCATACTTTGGGAATCTGTGCTACATAAACTATGCTGCCTTAGAGGATTATTCCGGGCATGATGATAAACCAAAAGCTATAAAGTCTGAGCTCATTGCTGATGTCATTTTATAGCCAGACTGTAAAAAGAATGTGAAACTGACTTTGGATCAAAGTATTTCAAGTTTATGCATGGTTTTATTTTCATGCAGTTCAGTGGGGAATTTTGCTGCTGAGGTATTTTCCTTAGGAAAAGCAGACGATTCTGTGTGCACAGCCTGCTGCCTTTTCTCATCATGAGCAGCCCCCGGGGTTGTGCTGGAGGCACAGACCAGTCCAAGGGACCTGCCATCCAGCTGACCGCCCACATTTACTCCTGTGCTTTCCCTGTGCTCTTTGAAGGGCTGCATGTGAGCTCCTCCTGACATGGGCATCAGCAAAGTGCTGCAGTTCCCTGTACATTCTGGTATAAATCCCAGGTGATTCCTGTGGATTTGCATTGAATTTGCTGGTAGTGTGTTCTCCTTAGCCTCAAGTATAAAAAGGGGGTAGAGCTAATAGATTTCCAAGGAAACTTCAAACAGGTGACAAACTTTGCATAACATTTACATATTTCCCATTGATTTTCATGAGATGACCTACATGTACAAACGTGGATGAGCATGCATTTGTGGGCATAATCTCTGACGTTTTAGAAACATAGAGGTTAAACTGCTTAACTTTACATTTGCAAGATAGAAAGCAGCTGACATAATTTCAAATCACTAAAAGCAGGGCATATCATAAAAGTAACTTGGTAAAATAAGAAAATTCTTAAATTATCTGAAATATTTAAAAAATATTTTTATATTAAATAAAAAATATATTACATGCTAGCAACCAAGCTCCTTCAAGCTTCTGGAGATCTCAAGGTCTGGCCTCTGTCTTTCCATTTCAGCTATTAGAATTTCAATCATCTGAAGTTCCAAAGGCCTGTATGTTTTTGTAGGCATCATGGACTTTCTATAAATTATTTCTTGCTTTCCTGAAGAAATTTGAAAGCTCTTTTGCGTAAATGGATTTTTTATATATTTGTTTTGTTTAAATTTATTTGAAACTTGAGAAAATAACAATGGAAACAGAAGAAGTGATCCATCCTTATTTTAGTTCAGTTCACTTAAAAAATTAAATTCTCTGTTAGGTGGTTATTGTTGTCCTTAACATGTAGAAGAGTCATAATTCTGTGTCATAATTGTGAGACAGTATTATTTCCAAAATAATTTGTGTATAAAGAGTGTGTTATTGGCTACCAAAGCAACGTGATGAATAAGAGAAAGTACATCACAATAGAATTTTTTCACATTCGTATTGTCCATGACCTCCAAACTGCACAAGCAAACACATGCACACAGAAAAGTACAGGTCACATACAGCAAAATGAAAACTGCTCTGCCTGATTGTAAGAAGGAGAAAACAGTACTTCTGTCCTATGAAGCACTCTCAAAACTGAAAACTAACAAGACTTTAATTGAAAATGAAAAGTGGAACATTGAAATGATGTAACAAAGAGTAAAGACATACAGGATGTTTCAGAAATCAAAAGTCACACAGACATCTCTGTGTCGGTTGCAATGGGCACAAGGCAGAAGGGGGTCATCCTGGACTGTCATAATGAATACCATTCAGCTAACTAAAATTCCCCTCTAGCATTGCTAATTAGGTCACACTCTTCAGCAAATCAACTGTACTCACACAGCTTCCAGATTTGAAATTAGCTTTTGTATGCTGTAGGTATGAGGGAGCACTGTCAACTGCAACTACCTCTAAGAACAGACCTTATAAGTCATAATATTTCTATGTTTTCCTGAAAGACAATATCCTTCGGTATGATATTAAAAATAGCCTCAATCAAAGTCTGAGAGAGCATCCAATCTGTTATGACCTGCTTCATTAGGGGAGCACTCCACCTCCAGATATGAAAGATTGGAAGAAAGCATGCCATGGGCTATGTTAATCCTGCTGTTGTCCTTTATAGCTCTTTTTTGTACTTCTCTCAAGGTTAAAATCAATGTTGGAGTCAAGCTTCTAGTTTAGATAGAGTCTGGTCTGACCCAAAACATCCATTCTGTTTCCCAGCATGAAGCCTGGTACAGTCAATGCAACCAACCTTGTCAAGTTCAGGCCTTCTCAGAGCAGATATCCCAGAGGAGTCAGTGACTCTGCTGTCCTTCCTACAGGCCAAAAAACAACGAATGAGACTTTAGCTGCTAATTTCAGGTTCTAAAAGGTTCCATGCCTGAGGCTGTTCTGCTGTGCTGGTGAAACCTCTGCGGCTTGATGTTGATGCTGGTCCATCATGTCGTTCCCCCCCTGAACACCGATACAAGACAATGTTTCTGACTAAGGAATTCATCTAGGGATGAATCAAGAAAGCCCTAGGAGCAAAATCTAATGCAAAGTAATACCTGCCATATTTTCCTGATTGGTTATGACTGTGATGTTTTTCATTAACTTGTATATACATATATATGCATTAAATTTTTCATATTTATAAATCTGTATCCATCAAACACTGATTACCTGAGAAGACAGAAAATATATATTTTCATATACATGGTACATAGTTTTCTGCCTGTTACATAGTTTTATAAGATAAACAATAGCTTTATGGAGTTTGTTTTCTGTTGTGGTATATTTCCTAGAATCCAGTGCTCATGAGTCAATTGTAGAGTACACACAATGGTTTTCTTTCATATTCACATTTTCAATTATGTCTAAACTATAAAAATAGAAATAGGAAAAAATAGAGGTAATAAAAATATTCAACTAATTTTCAAATTAGTTTCTGTTGACAAGAAAGCAGAACAGCTTTCTCTCTTTTATGACCAATTTCATTTGGAAAATCCTGTTTTCACTCTTCACAGATTGATTAGTAGACTTCAGTTGAAAACAATACTACTATTGCATATTAAATTCATAACACATGACCTTAATTTGAATTTAAATTGAATTTCCAAAGGTGAATTCACTTTGCAGTCTGATACATTTGGATCTCAGAGTACAAGGGCTTGCACATTTCATTTCTCATTGCAGAACTGAGTTTTTTAGTTAAGGGGTTTTTTCCTTTGTAGATGAAAAGAAAGAATAATGAACCAAAGCACGCTTCACTAGAATAACTACAATTGTATGAATGATGCCACAGGAGAAAGAGATCATAGTCCTAGTAACATTTCATTTAGATTCTACATCTTTATTATAGTCTACTGAAAAAAGACTTTCATGAGTATGACTTAATGGCCATACTTAATACCTGATGAGATTTAACCATTGTATTTAACTTTTTCTCCTAATCATTGAAGAGCTACTGCCATTAAATAGTTTCTGGCATGTTATTTTGGCTCTTTGAATATCACTAGCGAGATCCGTGTGAGAATTTTTATCCAAAGCTCATTAATACATAGTTTTCAGTCACTTTCAGAATTTCAAGCTGTGGTACATGGACTATTAGAATAAAAATATAGCAATATGTAAAAGGCCATTTGAAGAGTGGAATTCCTCTTTCAGGGCAGGAATACAGCTGCTTTATCATTCTTTATCAATTTCAGCTAGGGGATAAGATGACATAATATGTTGATTATTTCATTTTGCTCTAGTCCAGATGCAAAGTGGCCCACTAGAGATAAGGAGAATGAGATTCTTGCTCACTTCAATTTCTATTGCCAAGAGCAAGGTTTAAGCTTTTTCTTACTTCCCACCTCTCTACAAAAGTATAGGGACCTTTTATTCTTATCAGAAGACTAAAATCAAAACACCACCATCATACACTAGAAAGGGAAAGGTTGCAGTCCAAATGTTTTCATTGACTAAGCAAAATCTTCTGGAGTAAAGCAAAATTAAATCAGCAGTTATCCTGTAACATTTCTTAGGTTGGAAAGATAACCCATTTCAGCACAATTTATCATTGAAGAAGAACAATCTTTTCAAACACAGTAGGGGTTTTGACTTTGGCAGGAGATACCAGTGTAGCCACAGCCGCAAGGCAGTCATCCTGAAGATCCCTACGAAAAAACAAGAAAATGAAGATGGAAGGCATCCGTGTAACACATATCCCAGAAGTTTAATTGTTTTGTGTTTGTGGGAAATATTGCTCAGTACAGATTCCTCCACATTTCACTGCAATTCTAGGCAATATCATGTACTTCTTGGACAAAAACAGAGATCCCCTTCTGTGTTAAGATACAAAGATTCATCCCAAATTTCTGAAAATTAATGAAGTAACCTCTTTGGATGAGTTACACTTTATACCTTCTTAGGCCTCAGGAAAGAGAGAGAGAAACATCTTAGATTTGAGACAAATTAGACAATCAGTTCTCAGTCTTCAGGTGACCATCTATCCCTGCTAATGCAAGGAAAACGTACAGATCACTTAGCTCCCATCTGACAATTTTCTGGCAGTAACTTCGTAAGTGGGTCCCTCCTTATTGCAAACATAAGTGAGTAGGTTTTTTCTGTCATTCCAAGATTATAGTTTTGGGGAGGAAGGTACTTACTTCCTAACAAGATCTCTGCTGTTGGTCTAATTTTAGCAGCCGTCTATCCAGACTCTACCTACACCTCCATCAGACAACCATCATGTCCTGGAGGAACTACTTGTCCTTACCATCAGACCACAATGAGCAGTAAGAGATGTTCTGTGTTTCTTGATGAAACTCGTGGTCATACATTTAACTTAAAAAACCATCTATGTCTCTCTTTACTCTTTCATAAAATATCCTTCAAAACAAAACCCATTTACTAATCATCTTAATAATAGAGGATGTTGCTCTGCCTGTGCCCTAAAGCCATAAAGCAATGGCTACTCATAACAAGCACCATGCCCATCTGGTCAATTAAATGCATTGATCCAACTAAAGATATTAAGGTTCATAATCATATCTGGATATCTGCATGTTCAGAGGCTAAACTCCAGATTTAATGTCTCTTTAAGACCTTTCACAGAACCACTGCCCAGCTATGTTTATTGGAAGGCAGTTCCCCTGCCAACATATCAGTAAACTGGGCACACCAAAATCACTAATTCTTTGATTTCCAATTGAGAACAGGGTAAAAAGGACAGTATTGTCACCCAGGATATAAACAGGAAATAAGTGGGATGTACTTCCTTTTAATTTTTGCAACATAGAAACCAACAGTGATTTTAGCCACCTTTATTAACAAGAGGAAAGCTCATCAATGACTGTGAATCTGACCAAATCAGCCATCTTCATATGGCTTTTCCTCCCATCAGATGAGGAGATCAATGGTGTAGGATTGCACTGAAGAGTTTAGAGATCAGGTTAGATGGAATTAGTGTACTCTAGTGGACTCTGACTGAAATCTTTACATTCATCCAGGTTGGGTAGTCAAGCACTTTTGAAGTTGCTGAAGGAATCTTGTCCACCTCCCTACCCTGGAATGTATTATTTTTAATTAGAATGGACTGAGTCTCATTCTTTCCCATTCCAGTTGCGCCTGTAGGGGAAGCAACAGCCTTCCTGCAGGGGGTTAGTGTTATTCCATGCAAGGAACAGGCAAGAAATAGTTAGGGAAAGCTGACTGGGAAAACAAGGAATCTGAGCCTGATGAATTACTGCATCCAGAGAACGTGAACACGTAGTGAGTAGTTCCTTCCTTGAAGCAGCTCATTGAAGTAAAGCTATGTTACTTTTATTACCTGTGTTATCAAACCAAGGTATCTTCAAAGCTGTGCAGAAATAGATGAAGCACAGATCTTGGAAATTTTAAAATCCCCTTTGATTTTAACTCTATTTCTCAGTTCTATATGAAAATCTGACAGTAACACAGAGACAAAACAGACCTTTAAAAGAACCTTTGTTTAGAGGCCTGCTAATTAGCACGAGTCATCCACAAATTCATCCCCTCAGCAAGTCTTACCCTTTTTGATGGTTGACATGCTTACATTTCAGACTAAAAATCCATTTTAATGGGGAAGGGTAGTGCTCCATTACATTTCCCAGTGATGTAATGGTGACAATGGCAAAAACAGCCTTTCTAATGAATCTCCTCTAGGATCGCCCTGGATTGCTGCTATGGCTTCCTCTTGACATTTGAGGAGGAATGTGCACACCTGTAGGTCAACACAGACTTGCAGACTTTTAATTCATTGAGGACAGGATGTTTCACTGATCTTTCCTCTTTAGCCAATCAGTTATATGCAATTCTTTCTGCGTCATGCTATATGACATTTCCATATAGGCAGGCAGTTCTACCACAAAATTTGCTTTATTTTTGTACATCAGAAGCCTGGAGAGAAGTAATCTATTTTCCATCAATATCTTAAATGTATCTCGTTATAGGTTAGACTCCTTTTTGGGAAAATTTTCCCATTACTGCAATGATGCTGGCAAACTGATGAAAGCTAAGCTAAGAACAGAGTTCCTCAGCAGAGGTGGGGTGGAAGATTTCATTGTCTTTCGGCCTGAGAGCTAATGGCCCTTTGATAGCAGCCAGATGCCTGCCCTAGATATGGTGCAGAAGAGGGATGGAGTAGCCTGCCTTCTTCCCCACCCTCCCACACCCCACCCCACCCACACACACACACTTTCCAGGATAATTAAAAAAACATACCCCAACTGAACGAAAAAATCAACCAAACAAAAAACAGCCAACCTACCAAACAAACAAAAAAACCCCTGCTAAAATAACTTGGTGAGAGACCAGTCCATCTCACTGGTTTTCAGCTGCAGCCCCGGGGAGGGGGCCCAGTGCTGCTTTGCTGGTGCTGTTTCTCCCGACGATCTCCCTCTGGTCCCAGCAAACACTGGAGAAGTCCTGACTGCTGCTCAGGGACCAGAGCACTTCTTGCTGCTGCCTCTGCCTTGCTCAGCCCAGTTCCCACGTGCAGATGGACCCTGCAGCAGCCCCGGAGAAAGAGAGGAGAGCCCTTCCTGCACCAGCCCCAGCTCAGAGCCAGCCTTTCTGCTCTTCCCCATCTCCTGCTGCTCCGGTATAGGACAAGTGACTCGCCCGTTTCAGCAGCAAAACTGAGGGAACTCCCACGTGTGTGGTGAGTCTTGAGGACTTCTCTGTTTCCTGCAGAGCTGTGACCACGCCGAGGAAAAATGCATGGAGAGAGGCAAGGGTGGGGGGTTTGTTGGAGTGGTTTTTCCTGTCTCTGTTGTGTTACCGTTTGTTCCTTTTTTATTTCATATATATATGTATATATATTAGTAAGTAATTGTTGCCTCCTTTTTTCTACATTTTTTGACTGAAAGCCTCTCGATTCGAAGGGTATAGTGAAGTGGAGAAGGAGTTTTTCTTCTTTCCACTCCAGGAAGGTTCCCATCTTCCCTGGAAAGTATTGTTCTAACCTCGGACATATCTTCAATTCCTCTACACACACACACAAAGAGTGAGGGAGAAATTTCAGATTCAATCTGGCAAAGCAGGAAGTATCTCTTTATTTCAAACTTCTACCAAGTAGTATGTGCACTACAAATAAAGCTCCTTCTCCTTTCACTCCCTTATATTCAATATAGCCAATATTGTTAAAGTTTTAGAAAGGAAAAAAAGCATGTCATGGAAGCACCTCTTTAGAAGATCTGCTTATAGTAAGTATATCTTTGAAGAAAACATAAATTTCAATATGACAGTGAGTAGAGCACATGCTCATAGAAGACTCTTAGCCATTCAAAGCTCAAAATGGAAGGACTGGCTGCTTTGACAGAAAGTACAGAAGTATGTGACAATGCTGGCCTTCAGGTGCATTTTAGGCCTCCAAAATTTAGGAGATAAACCTGAATTCTGCAGTTCAAGTATTTCTGGTATTGAGCAGTCTGATGGCACATACTTTGCAAGGTAGGAGGAGGCACAATAAGTTTCTCTCCCTGTTACGCTCATAATACAGCTCCTAATTGTTTATATTACAAAATTGTTAATGCATCTTCAACAGTAAAATACCCTATAAAACGATTGAAAGCCTTTTCACTAAGGACCTTACAAGTGAGCCCTTAATATATATTTTCACTTATGCATATAATAGGTGAAGCTAGGTTTTGCACCTCCCTCTTATCTCCTTTAACGGCAGTCACTGTTCGGAGCAAGGAGGGGCAGAGAGGAAATGTGGTTAGAAAACTGTGCATTTAGCTAACCCACAGCTCTACATTTTCGACTGGAGACTCTGACCAGCAGATGCACTTACGAGCAGGGTTTGGGCTGCCCACACCAGCTCACAAGCCAATGTTGGGCAAAGGACCAAGAAGCCATAACTTTCTGCTCATGGCTCTTGCTGATGAAGTAGAACTTTGGCCCATTATAATAAAAGGTGAACTATATATATATATTTGATACCCAAATTGATTGGAAAAGTTACTGATGAAATGTTTATTTCAGTTGAAGGAGTCCTGAATAGTGCCCTCCATCTCATCTATCTGTACTGTTTTCCTGTCGGTTTCTTCTATGAAGTGTTGTCTCCACTGCTAATAGGGTTTTTTTTCCTTGAATTAGTACCATTAACATACTTATGTGCTTATCTAAGATACATGCCCTTTCCCTTCATTCAGATAGACCACAAGAAAATATAGTCAGATTGATCATCTGCTTTAGAAAGCACCCTAATGTTTGCATACCCAAATTAGTTGCTACATTGAATACTGAATTTGCACACTTTTCACAGCTTCACATATACGTAGAGATGATGGCAAGTAGTGATCGAGAGAAAACTCCTTCCTTCATGTTGTCTTCCTGGGCTGGAACTTTCAGCTTGGTTAAGGTGGCATTTTGTGTTCCCTTTGAACTTTGGGCAAAGTGGGCCATTACCTGGTCCTTAAATTAGAGAGAGCTGTTACACAGCTAACAGCAATGTTGTAGTGATCTTAGTTTCACAAAGTGGTATTGTAAATATCATAGGGTGAGAAAATCATAGAACGGTTTGAGATTTAAGGGAACTTAAAGATCATCTTATTCCACATTCCCTGTCACAGGCGGGAACATCTTCCCAGAACCCCTTCGAGCCTGGTCTTGAACACTTCCAGGGATGTGGCATCCACAACTCCTCTGGGCAACCCATTCCAGTGCTTCAATACCCTCGCAGTAAAGAATTTCCTCCTAATATCTAATCTCTAATGTCCTCTTTCAATTAAAAGCCATTATCCCTTGTCCTATCGCTACATGCCCTTATAAAAAGTTATTTCCCAGCTCTTTTGTAGCCCACTTTAGTTACTGGAAGGTGCTCTAAATTATCCCCAGTGCCTTCTTTTCTGCAGGCTGAACAACCCCAAGTGTCTCACTCTTTCCTCTTAGATGACATGCTCCAGAATTCTGATAATCTTTGTGGCCTCCTCTAGACACATTTCAGAGGTTCATGTCCTTCTTATTTTGTATAAAGATATTCCATTAATTTGTAGAATACCTCTTCGTACTATTTTTAAAGCTTTTTCATTTTGACAGTGGCATATCTAGAGGCTATTTTTGGGCTTGCTAGAGTTGCTAATGGTAGTGTTTGTTTTAGATAGCTGGCTTTCTTCCAGTTAATTATGGCTCTTTATGAATCATTTTGTTTTAAAATCTCTGATAGAGATAACATGAATATGACAGAAAGTCTTCAGACAGAATATAGCAATTATAAATGGCTAGATGCTATCAGAAGGAATTGTCAGCATCTTTGCTACAGTCTTTTAAATGCACCTCAACACAACATCAGTATGGTAATAGTCCACTTAGTGTGATCTTAGCCTTAGTGAGAAAGCATTAGGACTATAAATTGCCGTAATATAAAACACCATAACCCTACACCTATATCAATGTGGGCAGCTACGGAAATTACAGCAGATACTGACGCAGTTATTTTTAAAGCCAGCTCTCCTCACTGCACATCTCCTTTCAAAGTTTGCTGCCTGTATATCACACCAAATACTTCACATTGGTTCACTACACCTTCACAGAAATGGATGTATAATCAGGTCTCACTCTGAACATCGGCTGAGGAACAAAATTTATCCTGTGGGACCACATGGAAATTAAGTTCTTCTACCAGGACCGAAGTCACTGCTGCCTGACTTCTGATGTGGTCATGGCTGCAAGAGAGCAAATTTAAGACTTAATGCTTTAAATTTGGTTCCTGTGCTACACTTGCTGTGTCCTTTCTGTTCCTCAACGTCTTTACAGGCTGCCAAGTCCATATACACTGAGAAAAAGCTTACAAAGGAACTCTAAAAAAAAAAGGCAGTGGGCTATTGACTTCTTAGAGGAAGCCCCAGGGAATTACCCAGAAGACAGAGATAATGCCAGTTTGCTTGGAGTCCCTAATGATAAATCTTTCCAGCTCTGTTATCCTCCACTGGTTAAGGGTCTTAAAGGAAATTCAAGTGGGAATTTAACTGAAATTACAACATTGTTTTTACACTTACATGTACCAGCACGAAAATAATCTCTACAGATCTCCTAACCCAATATTTTAAGTCTTTTATTAGTGACTTGAATTCTCTGAACAAAGAAATAGGATTAGCACTCCTAAGTTCTAAAGCACCACATAGCCAGCAACTCTCTTCCATTAAAAAGCTAACTGGAATACCACAGCAGTTGATCACAACATTAACATCACTTATAGGGGCTCTATTTTCAGCCACCAGTGCCCTGTCAAGTCCCATATCATCTCGTATTGCTCTTCGGATACGGGGAAGATCATCTCCTTGAGGATTGCACAAAATCACAGAATTGGTTAGGTTGTAAAAGACCTCTGAGATCACTGAGTCCAAGCTTTGACCTAACACTACCATGTGAACTAGACCATGGCGCTAAGTGTCACATCCAGTCTCTTCTTAAATACCTCCATGGGCAGACCATTCCAATAGAAAATCACTCTCTGTGAAGAACTTCCTCCTAATGTCTAACCTAAACATTACCTGGTGCAGTTTAAGACTGTGGCCTCTTGTCCTACTGCTGGTTGCCTGAGAGAAGAGACTGATACCCACGTGGCTACAACCTCCTTTCAGGTAGTTAAAGAGAATAATAAGGTCATTCCTGAGACTCCTTCAGGCTAAACAACCTCAGCTGCTCCCCATAGGACTTGTGCTCCAGCCCCTTCACCATCTCCGTTCCCTTCTCTGAACACGCACCAGCACCTCAATATCCTTCCTAAATTGAGGTGCCCAGAACCTGACACAGCACTCATGGTGCAGCCTAATCAGGGCCAAGTACAGGGGAAGAATCACTTGCCTGGTCCTGATGTCCACACTATTCCTAATTCAGGCCAGGATGTCATTGATCTTCTTGGCCACCTGGGCACAGAATTGAAAATTTCTATCTTGATTCATCTCATATTTTCCTGTCATCAAGAAAAGTTCCACAGTTCCGGTTAGATTTCACTTTTAGTGATCTGGTTCATCTCATCAGAGAAACCTTTTGAATCAGATAGCTCCTTCTGGCTGTCTCTGCCATTGAGCATGTCTTGGGGCTCCCTCATTGTTCCTCTTACCTTCTCATGTTAGTGACTCCAGTCCAGAGCAAGAGGTGCCATCAGAGCAGAACTCAGTATCTCTGAGAGGAAGCTGGAGAATTATCTTCTTTTTATTTACATGATGAGGGAATCAGGAATAACAAAATACAACCACTTCCTTTTTCAGCTGCCTCTACCTGAATATTTATTCTTCCTTTAGTAGCAGGCCAGGAATGAAACAGAACAATAACCTTGCTGTCAATAATTTACTGTCACAACCTGTATTAAATTTAGCTCTGTGCTTCTAGTTTTGGCATGTGGGCGTTCAGTCCACAGACTGAGTTTTTCATGCTATCTGTTCAGAGATGCACCATACCACTGTTCAGATATGTCATCCAATTTAATCTCTATAGGCAATTATAGCAAGCACAAGAGAGAGGACAAATTTAAACTAGATCATTTTAATGTGACTAACATTTGAAGATTCATCAATCCAATTTACCACCCAGAAACTTTCATAGTGTTTGAAAATTCCCTGAAGAATCTGTCTGGAATAATTAATTTAGGAAAAAGTATCTTCAGGCTATTGATCAATCAGATTGTCTTGTGTTTCTTTGCCAAGTAAGGTTTTGGCTGCAATTTTCAGGACTCTGATGAGAAAGGTTATTGCAAAATATAATCTTTCTCAAGCTGCTATTTCACCTTGTTTTTAAAACCCCCAGTTGAAACCCAGGAGGTGTTCTCCACTAAATGAAAATTTTAACTTCAATTGCAATAGCCCATTAGTGGAACAAGAATGTCAGGCTGGTGGAAAAACTTTGGGGAAAAAAATAACTGAAAATTGGAATTTTATTAAAACATACTGATATCAGTATGCAAACAGTATTCCCCTTGTCTGTGGCAACCTAGAGTCAGAGCCTACTGGGAATCAAGAGCACTAACATTTGGGACTTGTCCCTGCAAACAAGCTGTGGGAGTGATTCTTCCCTAACCTTTCCTGAGAAATACTCCACTTAACATTAATTAGGCAATGGAGCAGTACTCTGCAGTCTCTAGGGCACTTTTTACATTGGGCAAACCAAAACCTAGAAGTACCTTTTAGCAAGTGGCCAGAATCCCACCAAAGTCCCCACCAACAAGTAGGTGGCAGGGTCTCTCATACGTGTCTTCAAAAACAAACTACTAAGCCTCCCTCAAAAAGCTATTGATAGGTTATGCCCAGTCAAGGGGTAATGATTCACACACAGCTGGAACCAGCTTGTGAACTGTGTAAAAAAAAATGGAGGAAACATCTTTTCCTGTTTCCTACAAAAAGAAACTGGATTTTGTTGATGAGTAACTAGTATATATGAGAGAAAACTTAGTTAGAAATAGTATAATTTGGTACATCAGAAAACAGCATCAGACAGATTAGGTAACAATAGGGGTCTTAATTCTGGAAAACATGTTTCTGAGAAATTCTCATCAACATTCACCTTTTTTTCATGTTTGGTTTTAAATTTTCTACAATTTTTATTTCTCTCTGGTGAACAAAGAAGAAGGTGAGATTTCAAATTAATGCTGACAGGGTACAAATTCTCTTCATCTGTAACTGGCTGACTCCACTCTCCTGACCCATCCTTATTAAGATAAAAATCCCACTACTGTTTTCCAAGTAAGGCATGTGCTTTTGATCCAGAAATAGCATCAAGAGTGATTACTTCCTCCCACTGCCCACTCACAATGCTTCATGGCAGAGTGGTTAACAAACAGGTACTGGTATCTCTCCTCCCTCAGGAAATACTGCATTATGAATCAAAAAATGTTGGAAGCAGTAGAATTATTCTCATTAAATACAGGCTCCCCCGTATACAGCAAGCCATTTAGGCTGTTCAGTTCATGAAGAGAAAGTCACTTTTGGAGCAGTCTAATAAAGATAAAGTAGGCCAGGTAACTTCCTATAAAGGTGCCTATTTTCCTGATTGTTTTTTACTGGAACTCCAAGGGTGAATAGCTGTCATAGAAGCAACCATATTGAAGACAACTAGGGTAACGGCATACTCATCACATTGTTCTTCATAACATGAGATGACTCATTATTTTCTCCTATCCCATCAAATACCTATGACCTACCCAAGCTCAGTCTGAACACTGCCTCACAAAAGGATCTGTATTTAAACTCAAGCCACTTTTGTTGTGGGAACATATTGAGAAAAAGACTGGGGAAAAAAGTGTGAAAGCCCTCACCTCTGTTCACTCCATTATAGTGGATATTTCATTCCTCAAAAAGAGAAGCAAAAGACACTGGGGTCTGCAACTAAGTTAATAGCAGACATCAACAGAGAACTGCACTGTGGGTCACAAGTCAGCTCCCTGGAAAATATTTTGGGAGGCAAGTAAGAACCAGCAAGACCACATGTGCTTCTGCTGCATCTGACCACCGGCACATGGCCTTTTGCAGACCTCTAACAACAGCTGAAGGAGGGCAGCAAGAGGTCAGGCTGGACTTCAGTGGTATCAGCAAGTTAGGGCTCCAGTTCTGATGCTCTGAAACGCCTGCTCCTGTTCTGTCATACAGTCATAAAACATCAGAAAGAAACTGACGTTTGAAATTTGGTTCTTAATCCATCATGGTGTGTTAGAAATCAAAAACAATGGGGAAGGAAGTGCAAAACAGAGGAACATGAGAGATTTGTGTAGGTCTTTATGTATCTGGCACTCTGCAAGTTCTTTTAATGTCCACATCATCTTTCAGGAGCAATCACTTTCAAGACATCAGTTTGCATTTGAAATCCTGGTCCCACACATTGTGATAGCAGATTTTTTCCCTTCTGACAGTTAGTCATATTTATGTCAAAAAGGTTTGGCATTTGTTTTACTCCAGTTTTGTGAAACTGTAGCTAATCTGCTGCTCTAGTGAGTCTAGCTTTTTACATCGAAGCATTTCAGTCCTCTCTCAAACCATACCCATTCATTCCAGCTTCATCATTAAAAATTATTTAATAATCAAAATAAATCTGCCAATATTTCTAGTCTGAAAGCAGAATTTCCATAGCAAAGGTCCCCAGTTGCCTCAGTAACAAAACTATGAGATGCTAATAAATTTTGGTTAATGTTCTGAGATGCTCTGCAGTATGACATAATTTGGAAATGAGATTGAAAAAGTGTGTGAAGGGTGAGATATTTTGTGTGTACAAGCATCTGTATTTGTACAGGTACAGTGCAACAGGCTGAGCATCACTCACAGGCATATGGAATTGTAGAATCATGGAATATCCTCAGTTGGAGGGGGTCCCACAA
The DNA here is from genome assembly GCA_013399895.1 of Serilophus lunatus. Taxonomy (NCBI): domain Eukaryota; kingdom Metazoa; phylum Chordata; class Aves; order Passeriformes; family Eurylaimidae; genus Serilophus; species Serilophus lunatus. The sequence continues at coordinate 674,812 of VXBA01001882.1, forward strand.
GGATGAAAGCCTAAATCCGAAGTAAGCTCCTAGAATCTACTGTTGATATCAGTGACAAAGCTTTCCCCTTTCACTGGTACATATAAATGCATAATTGAAGGTTTCAGCACACACACGTACCATCTGTTTTCCATAAACACACCACAACTACGTTGCAAGTAAAATGCAATGCAGATAAAATGTTTTCTAAAAGAGGCCAGGTGTTTGTGAAGTATGTGTGAAATATCCATGTTTTCTTTACAAATCAAGATAAGATTTAATCTTTAAATTGTATTCTGGGAAATACTGAGCATACCTTGACCTCTGGGAATCTGGACTCCATTAAATTTGAAAATGGCAATGGATGCCCTTGAAATACTGAAGTTCTGTAACTTCTTGATTAATCCAGTTCCTTGCATCTTGTCTTGACTCCCTTTGCATCCGCAAAGACCATCCCAGCAGCCTCAAGAGTCCTTCCCAAAAAAGGGAGTCTTTCCACAGACTTTGTCAGAGAGTTGAACAGCCTTAGTAATTTGAATGTCTACTATTACATGTCTGTGAGCAAAATAATCCTCTCCTCTTTTTCTTTCCAGCTCCCTTACAGTTGATGCCAGCTGAAGCAATCACATTTTGGGATAGTGCCAGGGACAGAGCTGATCTCTGTGTTGTGGCTGCATTCATACAATACCGTGAAAGAGATGATGTTTCCTTGAATTGTGATACAGTATTTTTCACCTTGTTGTGCTGTATAAGAGGTCAATGTAGATGCTATAACCTGTTCACACATTTTCTGCAACACGAGAGTTGTTTGAACACCTTCCCCAGAGTAAAACTGCTGTATCATCTCAGTACTGAAGTAGTCACTAGCTGCCTTGTATGTAAAAAAAATAACAAAATCAGGGCTGAGAGATCTTGCTGATATGTTTGTCTGTTTGGGAGTTGTCTTTCTGTAAATGACAGGAGCCCAATCTCATACCTTCACATTTGTATTTACATTTTTGAGGCAACCATCAGAAAACTTGATGGAAAATAGATGCTGTGGAAAAGGACAAAGATCTCTTTGCAAAATTATCTGGCTTACAATTATCAGTCTTAAATTTTATATTTTATTTCTAACCTACAATACCATCTAACAGCCTGGAGACATAAATATTTTATACTTTTAATTTAATCATTTCCTGTGCACCGCATAGACATAATATTATGTCTTTGTAGGCTAGATATTAGCAACAGCAGAATCATTAATTAATACTTCCAAATAAGACTTAATTCAGACACTTTTGGCCTTAGAATGACTAATTAACTAAGTAAATAAATAAATAACCAAAAAATAAGTAACTTATTATAATTATCTTATTATTTATAATCATGCCTCCTAATATAATTTACTACATAATTAAAAATGTAATCTCTTTAAAGGCATTCAGCTCTTAAAATAGTCAACTTCATGTCAAAAATCTAGAAAAAAAGTTATTATAGAATAAGTAAAAATAACATAAGGGACAAGAAGCTTTTCAACCCTGGAAATGCTCTTGAATTGCAATAGTTTCATTATATCACTAACAAGTTCACAATTGGTGGTTCCAGAAATGTGAGATTTTTGAGAACTGTGAGACCCATACAATGATGAAATATCTGTAGGAATAGGAAACATTTTGATTCCCCTTGTGATTATTTTGTAATCTCAAAGCAAAAATTACATCCCCAAAGTGTCATGCTCTTACAGAGATAATCTCATCAATTTCTTCTTATTTTTTCAACAAAAATAATGGTTAAAAGAAATGCAAGAAATACAATAAAGTAGAGCTTCAATAAAAAACTGTAAGTTATACAGAGCTTAATGTAGAAGAATCTTGAAGACAGATCATCAATGCAGTAATAAACATATATCAATATCTTCATTGTTCCATTGTGAAAAAAGTGGATGTTGGCTCATAGAATGTGTTTTAGCTTGTAGAACTTCCTTACATAACAGGTAGGTGTTGGGAGACTGCAAATAAAAGGTCTGATAAGAAAAACAGAAAATTCACTTCCATGGAAGTAAGTCTCAGGTGGAAATGACTTCTATAAGTGATTGCAGGATGAGTGGCTGCAAAAGAAAATATGTAGTTAGTATTTAATAAATTAAATGGCTTAATAAATGAAATGGACTTTTATGAAAATAGTGAAAGACTGAATTGGTTCACTCTTCTTAAATCTGTGATTTAGTTGCACTAGATTAGAGTGAAGTTGAGGAATGTCAGAGTACATAGCCAGCATTCTGTGACAGAACACTGGTGGAGTTTAAGAATACAGCACACCTAAAGAAACATAAAGCAGATAAGTGGGATTTCTACAACACCTACCTTTTCACTTTACCTGGACCCAATAATTTCTAAGAGAAGGGTGTCCTGGCATGAGGAAACCCAGGGAGCAAAGCTTGTATGCGCCTTCCTGAGGAATCACAGTGTGTATGACAAGATCCGCTTCAGGCAGAGGGACTAAGGTTGAGTTTCTTGTTCAGCAACAGCCATAAAAATCAAGTCTCAACATTAGTTTGCAACAGCTTGGATGGGTTTGGGTGTAGAAGAGGGAAAGAAGCCCTGATTCAGCAGTTCAAGTGAGAGAGGAACTGTCTCTGTGGTTCTCTGTGTAGGTGGCAGCAGTCAGCAAGGCAGGTGCTGTCAGGACTTTGCAAATTCTCTTTGTGTGCATGGAACTGGTCCATTGCCATTGTTTCTTCTTTCTTTCCTTTCTTTCTTTCTTTCTTTCTTTCTTTCTTTCTTTCTTTCTTTCTTTCTTTCTTTCTTTCTTTCTTTCTTTCTTTCTTTCTTTCTTTCTTTCTTTCTTTCTTTCTTTCCTTTTTCTTTCTTTCTTTCTTCCTCTTTCATCTTTTATGAGCAATGAAACCAACAGTTAACAATAGGCATGTGTGTAGCTAACACATCTTTTTTCTTGTCATGTTTTTGTCAAACATTGGCTACTTGCTCTTCCAGTACAGTTGTATTGGTTTTTCTGT